>VZUI01023081.1:0-59041 GCA_013401135.1 Cettia cetti
TGATAGATAGATAGATAGATAGATAGATAGATAGATAGATAGATAGATAGATAGATAGATAGATAGATAGATATAGACAGAATAACTAGAATCATGATTTGGAATATCTTGCATGAAAGACAGCAAACCTAGCAGTAAATATCCTATGAAACAATACAGAGGAGAAGAAGCTGCAAAGCATTTTATTATTGTATATAATATCCATTTCTTCCCTCAGCTTCTGCTGCATGGACAGTTGATAATAATGAAAAATAGAAAACAGTTTAGGTGGGAATAAAAGCAAATTGAAGTCTAAAATTATGAACGTGTAAAGTTCACAGAGCAACAGCATACAGATTAGAACTTTTAATATGTGGGAACTTGTCCACAAAGTGGTACCTTGAAAACCACCATAACACCTGAATTCTCAGTTTTGAATATATAGCAGTTTCTTCCTGAGCTTCAGCTTTATTGCAACCCTCGCAGTGTGTTTCGATTAAGCAAAATGACACACTAAACACCCTTTATAGCTAAAAACCTGCTTACATTTTTTATTAATAACATTAAGAATTGTTACTCATGCTTAAGAAAGCATGATATTATTGATATTTTTGCATATTTGTCTCATGAACAATCTATTCTGTGCTTTCTTTATGGTTTTAGCATTTCAAACACTGCTTCTAGGTGAGTAGCTATAGAAATACATTTTGGATCTGAGATTAAGAGCAAGAAAAGCAAACCCAATGCATTGTGTCTTTTTGACTAAGTAACTGAGGCTTATAATTAATTACAACTTATTATTAATGCCATGTAATTAAAATGTTGAACCAGTGCAATATATACTGATTGAAAATTTTACGGTTTTGAGGCTATCTTCTGTAGTTATCCCTTTTACAATAGGCAGAAATAGTGTAATGCACAGTAATTACAGGAAACATTTCACAATAATGTAGCCCAATAATTGAAATTTTACCATGCATTCAAACAACCTCAGCTGCAGATTTGACAATCTTAATGCCCACCACTAAAACTATGGTTCACACAGGTAATTGGGGGGTTGGCATTAAATGGAATTAAAGAAATTATTTACTTAATTTTGGACTTGTAAAGGAGAACTGACTCGCTTTCCTGTTGTCCCTGCAAGATGCTGGGTGAAAGGCTGAACACAGATTTCCACTTTTTGCTCTTGCTCAAGTGCATTTGGATGACATATAGATGTTGACAGAGATTATATTTGATCTCTGAACAGGATTCTTTTATAACTAACAGAAATGTTGGTCAGTATTGATTATAAATTCAAAAATCATAGAATAATAAAATTCTTTGGGTTGGAAAGGACCCTAAAGATCATCTAGTTCTAACCCCCTGTCACAGGCAGGGGTACCTTCCACTAGACCAGGTTGCTCAAAGAAAACCAAAAGATCACAAACAATTTTGAAGTAATAGCATGGACTTATATAACTAAATTTGAAATAATGCATTTTTTCCATGCTCATCATTTCTGCCATGTTATCTTTCTAATGTCTATCTGTATTACTAGCTTCCATTACAAATGGTACAATTTGCAAACTGGAATACTAAAATTGCACTTGAGAAGTTAAAGTCATGTTTTAAATCCAGAAAACATTGGAGATTATTCACACACTGTGTTTTGAGGGAGAGTTTTTCCTTTGCACAGAAGCAAGTCTGAAATTGTAATCAAACAGTACAAATCATAGCCAAGAATTTATAATATTGATCCATTCCAGGAATGTATACAGACATCCATAATGATTCAGATAGTCAGCTGCAATATCTTCTAGGAATGCAGTGTAAAGAATTTCTCTGTGTTCCTTTTAGAGCACAAACTTTCCAGAAAAAAACGGTTTGAGATTTTTTTTCCCAGACAGGGAGGACAAATTTACTTTTTACCAATATTAAATCACAGCATTTTCTCTTTCAGAGAATATTAGTTGTTTAACTGAATTTTGATTGTTCTTTATTTGCTATATCTTCAAAGAACTTAAGGGGATGGAAGAGTTTATTCAGAATTCTGTCTGCCAGTTCCCCTATAAATATGATAATCTTTAGTTGAAAAATAAATTAGTAAACACACTACATGACAAAAAAATAGCTTCTATAAAATTCAGAACCACATTCTTTTCTTGAGAGTACATCCCAATTTTCATTAATGTGTCCTCATTAATGTATAAGAGTTCAATTTTGGCCCAATGATTTTTCCATTATCTAGGTAGTTTTGGTCTAAAAACACAAATGACTTATTATACTACAAGTGAATAATTTGCTTCTTTTCTTAACCAGGTATATCACTAACTCTACCTTCTATAAGCATACTTCCATACTCTTCCCGCCTATTTTAAGTCATGGTGTACATTTGCCAAGCAAGAAAAATGAAATTACCTTCCCTCTACATTTATTATTACACATCTTCATATCAAAATGCAATTTAGGACAAGGTTAAGTAGAATAAAAATAACCTCTCATTGCTTTCCTCATTTTGTCTATTGCTGTTCTACTGATTTCAACTGACAGGAGCATTGAGGTGGCTGAGAAGCAAGGTAAATGCAGAAGGAACTATGAATATATAATAATCATCTTTATTTAGCTGCACCCTCAAACCGTATAGAAAGAAATTAAAGAAATTAAAAAGAAATTAAAGCAATTTGGGAATTTTGATAGGCTGAGAACTCACTTGTAGTACAATATTCATTGACCCTGAAATACATAATGTGAAGTAACCTCGAGATGCACAAGCTTCTGTGGGCAACAAAATATCAAATTCACATAAGGAGGCTTCACATTTACATTAGGCAAAAAACCAAGATATTTGAACATACATTAGGGCAGGATATGGTCCTTTGAATGTTATTCTCAATGCTCGTACCAGCAGCAACCGTCATCTGCAAAAGGGGGCAACAGAGATTCTGCTGAATGGAACAAAATTTCGTACAATACTACAGTATATTTAAATTACACCATACTAACAGAGGAATGCGATCATTCAAACAAGCTTATCTAAGAGAACACTGATGTGGCTCAACTGAAATTCACATAAAGAAATTGGAAGTATTGTTACATCTCCTGGCTTATGAAGTACTGAGGACAACCAAACAGTAGATCACCTTGGTGTTTGCACTGTGTTCACAGAAGTGGTCTCTGAAGCACAGTCAAACAGTCCATTAATTATGGAGAAATAATCACAACTCCATGGCTGACTTTTACCTGAGGTCTATACATAAAGCAAGAATTTTACCTGCTTGTGAGGTTTGAAGAAAGTAGGATCTTCTCTCCCATATTCAAACATCTTATGAAAAAACATCAAAATAAATAAACCTATTAAATTACTAGGTACAATTTACCTATTCAATTGATATTTTTTCATGCTCAGACCTCCTTCTTGCATCAAGCAATCATGAGCATAAAAATAGCAGGAAAGAAGCTGTGTGCATTTAAAAAATCTGGAAGTCTTTTAATACATTCAATGTATTTTAGTATTGAATGCTATTTTTCCTCCTTTTTATCTCCTCCTAAATTATTTCCACAGAGCCTAATACATAATATTTTTCTTTAGACAGACCTTGACCAGTAGGCAATCTGACCAGGCAGCATTTCTTCAGATTTCAAAATTTACTTCAGAAGAAATTAACAGCAGGCATTTTCAAAAGTTCTAGATGTAAAAAGCCCAGCAGTTCTATACTAAACCTTTAAACATTTTTTTTTTCACTGCTGAGAGCATATGTAACAATACATACAATATTCATGCTAATTATAGTTGAGCTTAATAATTTCTCAAAGTAAATACTGACCTAAGTTTTATTTCTAGGACTATTTACTCAGTAGTGTAAACCTGGTACTTAAAGCAGGCAAAAATGCAGTATTTTGGATTTAATTATTTTTAGCATATGGAAAACACAACTTCTTGCAAGTTGTGTTTTACAGTGAATTTACTATTACAATTTGAGGAAGTTAAGCCTGACTGTATATTACAGGTTACTTTTGAAGTAAACAAAAATGTACACCTAATCAATATATTTAACAGTCACAGGCATGTATTCATGTCCTTCTAGCTTCAAATCACGTATTTGCAATGATCCTCACATTTTGATTTATAACAGTTTTTAAATACTTGAAATACTTTAAAACTTTCAGTCTTTTAAAGGGGAGTTATGCAGTCATATAGAAAAAAATTCAATCTTTTAAGTGAAACTTACTATATGCTGACAAGTTCTTGTTTCTGTCAGGTTTCCCTTCTTTACATTTACAGGGTTAAATATTTGAAAACACTTTTATAATGCTATTCTCTTTACTTAAAAGATATTTCACTTCATACAGAGCAGCTGCTTTTGAAAAGACAATTTCCATGCAAAGCAACTTCATGCTAATTCACATATCATGTTCAGATGTATTTACAACAACACTGTTGCTCCAGAATTTTTTAAGGAAAACACAGCACATAATATATCAGCAAGGCACTGTTCTAAAAAAACAATACTTCAGCACAAGTAAACACACACATTATAAATTTTAGTCATTCAGTCTCGTGCATCCTTATTTAATCATGGTTCAATGGTACATAAATTACATCTCAATGTTTATATATATACACACACACAACACTACTAAAAAAGTGTTGGAACAAACACACCTGTATTAATGTGCAAATGATTCACAAATTTTTGCACATATTAATTTCCATGTCTGATATATGATTTTTCTGATAATTTTGCTCTTATGTTTATAAAGGTAGATCTACTGTATACTTTTGACTGCTGCATCTGAGCTCTGTTAACTAATTTATTCTTGCTGTTCATCACTGTTAACAGCAATATCCTCTGAGTAACTTTATCATAGTTTTTCAAATTATCTTGTAAACAATTTTCCCCCTCTTTCCCCTTCTAAAACTGTGAAGAAAGGCCTAGTAAAAAAAGGTATAAAATTAATTCTGTTGAATTCAATTCTAGCAGCTGATGGGGTTAAAGTACAGTATTTTGACTCTTCAGGCCTACTATGGGAAACTTAACATAGTTGAAAATTATATCTCTGATATTTCAATGCTGTAAGGCTATTTCCTTATAGCCATAGTAATTTCCTATCCAACTGGACTTTCAATATCCAAAGTGCCAAGTGTAAGAACAGTGAAGGAAAAATAGTCCATTAAAAGTATAAAATTTGTGCATTAATTCTAAAATTGGCGGGGTTTTTAACAATGTATGTTGAGGCAAATGCATCACATTGTCATGAAGATTTTACTGGCAATCATTTGAGGTACAAAAAAATCTATGAAAGAGTTATGCATTGAAGGTAGTGCAGCAATTCCCACTCATGAACGTTGATAAAATATTTATTCCATTCAGGAATGCATCTAATGGTATAGCATCAACTTAGTGTTTCATACCTTAGTAACTAGAACATATTAGAATTAATATTAATGAAACTTTCTATTACAGTTTGGGCTTTTTCATTTAGAAAATGTTTAACAGAGGATAAAATTAAAGTTTATCAGAGGAGAAAATAGGGTTAACAGGGAGACAAAATTCTGAAAATGAATCTCTAGAACATGCATTAATTCTTCTTGGGATGAGCACTTCGGCTATTTACTGTAAACCACATGCAGGATCCTCAAGCTGTATTCTACTGATGGACTCAGAAATGTTTCCAGTCTCCTTTTCATCTTTTGCTTGGATTTCCACATAGAAGAGCCTTTTGTGAGGCTGTGACACATTTGAAAACATTTTCAGAAAATGCATCACCTACAAAATGCCCTCTAGGTGCGTACATAGCCATGCTACACCTCCTGGAGTTCTCAAGACCACATGAGACAATAATCACAAATAATGGCACCCATTTGCAGCAAACTGGCCTGCCTTTCACTACCAGATGGAAATAGTGACAAAGGGTATATGACACTATAATTTCAAGTTTCTGTAAAGCAATAAAATTAAATTAAATATTAGCTAATTCTCTAAATTAGCCTATGAGAAGTAGGTGAAAATTTATTATTTCCAACACTGGTATTCCTAACCTTACAACATGAAGCAACTGCATTTTTAAATAGTTAATTACACTGGGCTTACACGTGTACTTGCTATCCAGGTCACACAAAAAAGAATATATTTTCCTAAGCACCAGCATCATTGTAATACAAACCTTCCTAGCAAGCCCTAGTGAAAGCTCTGGCAAAGCAGGAAATCCTGCACTCAGGTACAATACCAGCAGAACAGCTCTAATTTCAAGGCCACATCCAAAATAAGGAAAGTGAATACACAAGTAAGTCAGATTTTACGATCAGTGGTATGGAAAGCTGCTGGAAAATTCAAAGATATTTACTGAATAAACTTAATTTGCTACTATATTGAATAAACCAGGGCAGAATCTTTCCTAGTTCTTTTTGATTCTATAATGTAGATTTCTGGCAAGTGGAACCTACTAGAAAATAATGATAACCCTGCTCTCAGAATATTGGAGCAATATTTGTACCTCTGTATGCATACATATTATGCATAAGTAAATATCATATGTTTGATTATGATAGTCACCAGGAAAAAAAAAAAAGTAAAAAGAAGTAACAAAAACCATCTATAAGCCATCTATATCAACAAAGCTCTCTGGTATTTATGTTGACCTGTACACACTTTGTCCATGGGAGCACTTCCACTGAACTACAGGGAACTTCCTATCGCTGCACAGAGAAATCTACATGCAAAAATTGGCAAGATCTGTTCTTTAAAATCTAATATATAGAGAAACAGACCTTGCAGTCTGTACAGTAGTTTTGCCACGGTATTGTTACATGACAGAAAAAGGTATGTTAATACCTCATTAAATGAATATTTTAAAGAGAAAATAAGATGCAAATATATTTATTTAACTGTATCAAACTAACTGAACTTTCTAATTATTCTTTGATTAATCCCTTTAAAAATATTTCAATAAAATTACCACAGTGAAAGTAAAATCTTACATTGACACTATATACTATTCTTGTAAGAGATGCTTATTACAAAGAATAAAGATTCAGAACAGTGATCACAGAAGCAGAGTTTGAGTTCATATATCCATTAAAACAACTCGAGATCGTGCCTGTGTGCTGTACCAAGGCACACAAATAATTCAGGCATGTATTCCATCATTAAAAATTTACTTTATAAAAAGACTCTAAATAGGAACTGTCTGAATAATTCTTACTCAAAAAAGAAAAATATTGCCTTGCCTTTCCTTCCCAATTGTCAGATGTTCCTCCACATAAAAGTAATTTCAGACTAGAAAAGGGTTTTTTTAATTACAAGAAAACAAAGGACGTGCTCATTTCACAGAATCATCAACATTAAAGGGCACCTTTAAGATCATCTAGTCTGGCCATCAACAACCCATCAGCACCATCATCACCCCTAAGCCATACCCCAAATGATACCTCCAGACACCTCTTCTTGAGTGCTTCCATCACCTTCCTGAGCAATTTATTCCAACTCCTAACCACTCTTTCAGTGAAAAAACCTCTTTTAATTTCTAATCTAAACCTCCTCAGAAGTTGCAGCTTAAGGCAATTTCCTCTCTGGGGTGAATGCAGAATGCAGCCCCTGAGAGCCATTCTCCCCTGCCTTGGCTCTGGAGCACTCTGAAACACAAATATTCTGTATGACTGGAAGCAAACAAAAAGGAGCAACTGGTACCTCATTTATAACTACAACCTCATTCTACAAGCCCAGCAAATATGGCTAACACTGTTAATGCCCAGTTTTTTCATAGTCTGTCCCCTCAGAGAAAAATGTGTACGGATATCTGCAGTCTGCAAAGCATCTTAGTTTGATTTTTTTTTTCCTTTAAGTGTTTGCTCTTCTAGATAAGATATTGCTAAAAAATTCAGCTTGATCTTGAAGATGCAAGTGGGACAGGCATAGATAGTGGTAATTCCTTAGGAATTTAATGCTACTCTGTTGGATCAGCTTCCAAGCAATCCATCTCACTGTACAGCACTTGGCAGGTCCTGAACAGGTTAGGGCTATCACATAAAATCCTGCTGACTTAGAGAAATTATTATTTAAAATAATCTACATTATAACTTGCCACTAGCTTTGCTAGGCACTTTGTGAATATAGCTCTGAGAATATTTCTTTTATGAACAAGCTCGGATACATGTGCTATGTTTCCAAGCACTCCACTGCTTTTGCTTCATTTGCTTTTTCATGTGAGTATAGAAGCCTAACACACAGATTTCAGGTACAGTGATTTTCTTTGCATTTAAACATCTCCCTCCCAGTTTTTTTAGACACCCAAATATCAAACAAACATACATCAGTACAGTGATACATTCACGATTTACACACAGTTTCAGGAACTGAAAGTGATTATGATGCTGCCAAGCAACAGAAAACACAAATTAACAAGATTTGGTCTTTTTCTTGGCTGTTCATAATGCTTTGGGCAACAGCCAGATGTCAGAAATCAGTTCAGCTTCACATTAATGTCATTTGAGAAATGAGCAGCGGCAGATGCAGACAGCGAAAATACACCTTGGAAAGAGAGACCAAAGGTGGAGGATATCAGTGGAGAGGAGTGGAAGCACTTACATACAAAATAAATAAGAAGCTGTAAGTGAGGAAGAGCCTGAACCAGAAGCCTCTTTTTTTACTGTCTCCTCAAAGAATCTGAAAATTAGTGTATCTATGGGATTGAAAACTATTGTTTGCTTTAGACCTTAGGTAGAGTTTCACCTTTTTGCATTGCAACATGCCTGGATCCTTCAAATGTTTTCATCTTGGTGCAATAACTAAATAACAAAGTAACTTTTTGACCTGGTGCCTCTGAGAAGGGACCCCTAGCAAAGGATCCCCTGTGATTTTATACCCTCACAGTCCAAGGAGGGCAAAGTCTGGGGGTTGTGGATTCCTGCCTTGTCTTTGAGTTTCTGCCCCCTGAATCTGCACACCAAGCTACCTGCTCTGAATGTATTCCTCAACACTGTCTTAGGATGATATGCACATAAAATAAGTTATTCCTCTCCAGTAAACAGTTCAAATGTAGATTTCTACATTTGACAACTTCCCTAAGTTTGAGAGGTAGACCAGTCTTTCCACAAAAATTTTCATGAGAAACAGTATTAAGAAGAGTACATTCAAAAAATGAAATGAAATTCTAATTTTAAAGGGAAGAGCTGAAGCAATTTTGATTTAAATTAAACATAAAACTTTGCAAGTAAGGAAAGGAGATAGGACTACTTGTCTTCATGTATTAAAACAGCATGTTTATCCACAAAATCTTTTTAAAACTGTTTTAAACTGTCACTTTTGACACTGGTTTAAAACTCAACACCACACTGCCTGAAAGCCTGGACTTAAAATGCTCTGAGAAAATAAGCTTTGGGAACTTTTTTGTTTCTTTTATTTTCTTCATATGCAACATGCCCTTCAGCCACTTGAAGCATAAAACAGACCACATTTCCTCACAGAGTATGTGGGAAGAGTTAAATCTTTTAATGACAATAAACAGAAATTGATGTTGAAAATCTGGTGAAGATGACAAAGGTGCTTGAAGTTATGTATACCAGACAACTTGAGGAAAATGAGTGAGGCAGCTGGGTACATCCATGACCCCTGTTTTGCTTGCTATGCTGCTACTTGTCCCTGACACTGCAGCAGGGACCAAGGAGTGGTCCAGGAATGAACGGGTTTCCTGACACCTAAGATATTGCGTCTGCATACAGATATTTTACCTAGCCAAGAACACGTTTTTCAAGTGTAACAATAATTATGCCCATAGAAAACCGAGACAATAGCACAGCTTAAAACACTAAATTCAAGAGCACAGACATCGCTGAATGTAAAAAGAGTCACTGAATGTGAAAAGAATGTAATAAAAAGAGTAAATTACTACCCCAGCAACATTTATTCAAACAGCCAAAGAATTAACATCAAAGCATCACTGGACAAATTTTGGCTTTATTTTTTTTGTGTCTCATCTCTACAGCAACATGAAAGACTCCAGATCCAGACAAAAACAATCTTTTTGAGTACATAAAATTGCAAATATAGACAAATACCATATAAAATGTACAAAAACCACAGGATCTAGTTTGCAAAACAGAGGTATTTTGTTAATTAGTATAAATACCCAAATTTAAACCATGAGGATGTGACAACACTTCCAATAAATTTTTGTAATTTTAATAAAAATTAGAATTGTTTGGCATTATCTGAGGCCTTAAAATACAGTTTCCAAAGTTTATTTTTTAAAAATTATCATCACTGAAAAGTTAGCAAGTGTAACAACCTGTCATATGATTACACCTATACATTATGTGTCCTTCAATATTACTTTTATAATCTACAAGGTGTCCATAATACATAGTGAGAAAGGAAAAAGAAAGATATGAGCTAGTAGGGCCCAAAAGAAACCCCATAAAACACAGAGCCAGCCATCATGATGTAATGAAGATCTTAGCTTTGTTAGTAGGGAAAATTTCCTAACAGTCGAGAAAGGGCAGATTGAAGAATTCTGATCAGTTAAAAGATCAGACATCCACAGAAGAATTTGAGAGAGCACAGATTAGTAACTGCCCACTATGATAGTGAATCTCTACCAAGAAAGATGAAATTGAATGATTTGCACACTTTATTTAATTTAAATGCAATTCAGAGTACTTGAAGTTAAGAGCTCAAGATTCCTGACCCTTGAGGGAGAGAAACAGGTTGCTTCAAAGGCGACTCCATATCTGAGTGGATTACCTAAAATCAGATGGTTTGAATGTAGCATTGCCCTCTCTGTTAGCCAAAAAATCACCAGCCTTGCTTGCTAAAGAATGACAATTATAGGCAAGGCATTTTGTTACTTAATAGCATTTTTCTTGGGAAAACACAATACTTCGCTTCAAACAGCTGTTTCCTCACCATTGTAGCATTATCCCTGCTCACTGGCAAGTAGTGGGAAGGAAAACTTTAGCAGATTCTAAATACAGTAGACTTTCTGGTTGGTGTCAAAGATCACAGAATCATGTAATGGCTTGGGTTGGAAGGGACTTTAAAGATCATCTAGTTTCAACACCCTTCAATGGGCGAGAACACCTTCCACTGGACCATGTTGCTCAAAACTCCATCCAACCTGGCCTTCAACAATTCCAGGGAGCAAACACCTGCAAATTCTCTATGCAATCTGTTTCAGCACCTCACCGCCCTCACAGTAAAGAATTTCTTCCTAATATCCAATCTAAACCTACTCTCTTTCAATTTGAAGTCATTCCCCCTTGTCCTGTCCTGTATATGCTCTTGTAAAAAGTCTCTCTCCATCCTTCCAGTAGGCTCCCTTCAGGTACTGGAAGGGCACAATTAGGTCACCCCGAAGCCCTCTTTTCTCCAGTCTGAAGAATCCCAATTCTTTTAGCCTTTCAGCATAGGAGAGGTGCTGCACCCTTCTAATCATCTTGGTGGCCTCCTCTGAACTTATTCCAACTGATCAAAGTCCTTCCTGTGCTGGAAGGAAACCCACCACCTCTCTGGCAGAGGGAGGCTTAGCTGAGTTTCCATTTCAAAATAAAAATGAGTTGCTAACTATTTGGAAAGGATACATTCAGATACCAAGAAGAGGTCTAGACCTTCTCCAAAACAGCAGTAACAGCAATATTTTCCTTAGAGTGTGTAAGGAATATATTATAGGTTTTAACTATGGGAAATTTATTCCAGCTTGAAACACTCAACTACCCCTCAAGCCCCAAATTCCTCTCAATAATAAATCCTTCCACAAAGATTTTCTGTATTTCAGATTAAATTAAAAAGCTAATTTTAATGTAACTTTTGATATAATAATTCTGCAGAAAACGCAAAAGAAAATATGTCGCATAGGCATTAAGAAACTGCCAAAAGCAGTTACAATTGCAAATATGCAGATGACAGTAAATTCACCAAAAGAGAAATTACAGATTGACTGCCAGCTACTAGACTCTAGAAAACAGAAAGCAATTCAACTTAATACGACTTGAAATGATTCAATAAAGTTTTTATTTCACTGTGATCTAAACTAGGTTGCATCAGCTTGCACATACCAGCAGTTAAGTGTGCCTAAATAGTTGCCCTGGTAAAGCCTCCCCTCTCTCCCCTCCTCCCCGCCCGCCCGCCTTCCCGCCTGCCTGCCTGCCTGTCTGCCTGCCTCCCTCCCTTTTTTTCCTTCCTTCCTTCCCTTCCTTTCCATCCCATCCATCCATCCATCCATCCATCCATCCATCCATCCATCCATCCATCCATCCATCCATCTTCAAAGTATGATTAATTCCTGACTTTTTTTCACTTATCTGTTGTTTTCATTTTGGTTCATGAGTATTCACGACATTAATTAAAATGGGACACTATAAATTTTTGAATTGAAACATTACTTAAAATTGTAGCAGTATTCACAGGAAATAAGCTCAGGAAGAGCTGGTTACCAAAATAATGACATTTAGTCAACACTTCATATTTCAACTTAATGTTGCAATTGAATAAGTTGTGTTTTGATTACACAATATTATTTTTCAACAATAGGGAAAAGCAAAGCTATGAAGAATTTCACCATATGTGTATTAATTAACACACTCTCCAGACAATGTATTGGCTTATACATTTGTGTGCATCAAAGGAACATGGGCAGAAGATATGGTTAATAACATATGAGTCAGAAGGGTAGTAGTTTCAATCATTAACACAAAATTAGTTGTGGAACACACATACATCATTATATCAATACGTGCATTCTTTGAAAGACTTAGCCATGACTATCATGTAACCATACTTCACAGAATTGTCTTTTTTAGGTCAGAATCCCATTCTTTTTGTCAAAAGTTCTCCCTCTTTGATGCAATTTTAACAGCTTTCTTGCTTTAGTCATCCATCTCAAATAAAATGATGGGTTTAATGATAAGCATCTATAAGACAAAAGAAATCCAATTCATTTTGCAACCCAGTGTGATACTGAGTAATTCAAGAGTTTATAGTGGGAGAAATGCCTCAGTGCTTCTACAATAATATGGGAATTTTAAGGAATCATAGTTACAATTTTATGTCAATTCGTTTTGCAAACATAGTCTGTTTCACCCATCATCTCAGCAAAACTGAAAATAAAACATTTTACATGCAAATTTGTTTAAGCGAGTTGATGTGGTAGCTTCTTCAGTTCCACAGTTCCAGAACTATGCCTACAGTTTGGGTTTGCTGTACAAGAGTTTTGATGCACTTGAAATCCTGCTAGAAACTACTGAATTGTTATAAAAATTTTTTAAAAAAATTACCTGCATGGCATTCCAGTACAAGTTTAGTTATCACTCAAGCATTAAATCTGCCTTTTTCCTGTGACCCTGAAAGATCATCTCTCTTTTACTTCTGTCTTAATTACTAAAAACATTTCCACTACAAGACTGCAAGTCAAGATTTAAAGGATAAAGCTCCACACCATGTCCTACAAACCCACAGCTGTGGGTAAGAAAACCCTTTAGGCCATGGCAAGCTCAGAGTGGAATGGTTTTCCTCTTGTATCATGCTGCCAAACATACTGATCAATTCACTGTGCCTATAACAGTGTCTGCAAGGTGATCAGATATTGCAATGATAGGCTGGTAAGAGACTCAGAAGAAATGAAACCTTCTACTTTTCACTCTCCTGAGGGATTAAAATTAATCCTTTTCTCTTTTCCAGTTTGTATAAGACTCATCCATTTATCTTCATATTTGAACTTCCCAACAGAATTTTGCTGAAATGGTAAAATACAGAAAGAGTGCAACTGGTGACTTTACCAAAAATCTCACTTATATAAAAGCCTGGTTGGGTCTGTTACTCCAGTGATTTTATGGTTGTAAGTTGCAAAGACTGAATATCAATTAATAGTTGTGGGCTCCTCTCTAGCTATCTATTTTTAATTCCATCAGAGAGGCTTAGTGTTAAACATGTGATGGAAGAAATGTTAGTCAGAGGAAAGCAGATGGGATAGCTAATTTTTCTTTCACAGTGTTTACACAATGATGAATTTTTTTAAAATCTCACAGCAGAAAAACAAGAATACCCCACTCACATATAGCAGCACTCCTCAGCAAGCTTTAGAAAGGGAGATGTTGTGATCTGGTTTTATCATTAGGTAGCCTGGCAATAGAATGTACCAGTAAAGGTATGACTCCACAGTCAGTGCCAGTAGTCCCCAAGCTTCAGGTGCTGCTCAGGTGTCCAGGCTGAACACACCTCAGTGTGCTCATCTGGAGCCTCCTGCTCCCTCAGTGCATGTGCGAGCTGCACACAGAACAAAAAGTACATTTTTATAACTTATTCCTTATATATATAAAAGCAGGAAAAGAGTAAGAGTTAAAAAGAAGCCCAACCCAACTGTACCAACCAGATGCAGAAACTGAACAAAATATCCCAGCCATGAGAATGGCTGTGTTGTGCCACAGAAAATCCTTGAATTTATCCTGAATTACCTTGCTCTAGAAGGGAAAGCAGCAGACCTGTACCAGTGGTGTATGATCCCTAAGAAGAAGGAGCACTCACTAACCCAGGAACCACCACAGAATAACCTGATTTTGGCTACAAAGCAGGAATTTCTACATTGCTCTGTGCCATGCTATGCTGAAGTGTTAGCTTCCTAGGGACTGCAGCCAGCTGCATAAATTCATGGGGCTCCAATAGAGTAGATGAAATGACTCACACCTCATAATAGTTGTTTCTAAGATCTTGGATGACTCAATTGACTCCTATTAAAGCCTTCGAAATTAAAAAAAAAAAAAACAAACCAGAAACTTGCATTTAAAAAAATGTAGACAGGGATTCTTAAGTAAAGCTTGTTAAAAAATGTAATTTCAATAATGATATCAGTAATTTGGAATAAACATCTTACAAATTATTGTTCTGTTTGCATGTAATGATGCAGATAAGAAGTAATCCCTACAGCTCTCAGGCAGTTCTGCTGAATTTTAAGTAATATGGAACACAAACAATAAACCCTTGCATGCTGTGTAGAATAAAACCATGCCATCCACATGAGAAAGTCTCTCTGAAAGTGCTAAATTCAAAAGGCAGGTAAGACAATCAAATAAACTCATTCAAAGTATGTGATCTGAGTACTCGATCTTCAGTAAAGAAGAGATAGACAGCAACTTCTCAAAACCACGTTGCTTATGGCTAAAGAAGAATTCCCTTCAGATTTGTCTGCTGTGTCAACAGAACTGCAAAATAATGGAAAAACATGAAAGAAGCTCACTCATTTTTCACTTTCAAAATCAACAGAAGTAAGCTCATCTGTTCTGGAGAAGTGAAGCAAGAGAACTAGCTTCAGGAATATCATGAATGAATTTTTGAATTATCAGACCTCCTGCCTCACATCTTTATTTGCAATCATGTAAGAGACAAACCAACTTTTACTTCTTGATGAGTATAATTTCAGGTTACTTATAAATGCATTCTGAAACCTGATTTCCAGATTTAGGGCAGCATAAACCACAAGAAATGTCCTTAAAATCTTTCAATGTTTGGGCATCATTTCAGGTTAATTCCAGATAAAAAAATATTTAACTTTTATCCAAAATTTCCAAGATAGAGCTTTGTGAACTACCCAAGATATCTTGGTGATTAAAATAATCACTTTTGTTCAACATATTATTGCCATTAAATGCATGTAGAATAGATATATTCAGTGCTGCTGCTTTCAGGAATATCTGTTAACAAATACCTTTCAAATGGTTGATTTCACAGTCTTTTATTGCTCAAGATTATTTAACAGATAAATATCTTGTTGTCAGAACAAGCAGCACTACTGCCAAGTCACCTCATTATTTTCAAGAGAGAAAAAATAGTTCTGTCACCCCAAGAACTGTAGCCAAAGTATACATTCTTTGGAGTTAATACACAATCATTTACAGATCTCCAAAAGTACCAAAGCATGAGGTGGTAATAATAAAAAAAAAAAAAAATACTTTTGGATCTGATAATTTTCCAAACTCACAAGGATACTTTGCTGTACTTGGTGTATCAGCATTCTGAAACCACACTTTGGAGAAAGGGCTGGTTTAAAACAACTAGATCAGATCCTTAAAAGTGAAATATTCATACTAATAGTGCTACTACTAATAAAAAATCAGTTAGCCCTTTGTGATATTCAGGAATTTGTAGATGTACTTTTTTCCATGTCACTTCCTGACACAATATGAAAGAACTTGCATGAAGAATCTACTTACACTTTGAAAGGGGAATGAAGTGTCAAATCTTCAACTGCTCATGTTTTATTATGCTTTTGAATACTTAAATCTCTCATTGTTCTTTATCTTCTGAATGACACGCTGCTGCCACTGTTGTCTAACAGGATCTTGTCTTTCCTAAATTACTTTTGAGTATTGGGATTTTAGAGTATAAATTGTAGTTCTAGAAACAAGAGACATACATGTATGATTAAGTGAATTGTGAAACATGTAAAATGCCTTAAAAACCTGGAAGTTCCAACCATTTTTTTCCAAGTACAATAAGTATTACTTGTCTTACATAGTAATGTGCTCTTTTCTGTGTTTCCACCTCTGTTCCATCCTTCCCTTAATTTGATGTGTCAAATTTTTATACCATACACTCTTTGTAGTCAGGATTACATTTCTACCTTGCCTGGAACAATAGGACCTCATGCTTAACTAGACTTTTTCAGTAATATCACCAATATTGAAGAGTGTCTACACTATACAGAGTCCCAAACAGTCCCAATGTTAACAAGAGGTGCAATATTTCTAAAGAGAACAAATGTTGTAGGTCACAACGATGAAAGTATAAAAATATTCTTTGTAAATACTATAGTTAGTTCAAGGTCTTTACCTTATAATAAAACCTTTAAAAATTAAAGCCAGCAGGGATGGATTAAGAGGAATCCTGCAGATTAGGGATCTGTAAAATCATGAAGCAGAAGCAGAGCAGCAGGCAACATTTCCGGACAGGGCTGATTACTGCTGGCCAGCCACCTATCACCGAGAGCTTCACTTCTGTGTTTCTGCAGGAGTTAAATAACTGCAAGGTTGAATATTGAGTTTGGACACATGGAAAAAGAGGAAGAGTCCTTTGTATAGGTGTTCAGCTGGTAGATAACTGTTTCTGACACCGAAAATTAAAATGTATTGAACTGCAGCCTTTGCACAGTTAGGGTAAGGCTGAAAATATAGACTGCATGGGTTAATTTTACCTCACAGCCACAATGATTTTTACAAAATTAAAAACCCCAACCAAACAAAGAAAACCAAAGATTGTGAGAAGCAACGGTTCTAGGAGCTTTTCTCAATTTCTCAAGTACATGAATAAAACACTTCATTATATATCATATGCCTCTACTACATCCATCATCTTCTGTACCTTCTCTGGGCTCACATAATGCCCAGAGTTACTCAATCTAAAATAAAAAGTAATAAATAATGTAAACTAAAGGTTGCATTCTAGTTTATTTTATAAATTAAACCCAAAATATTATGTCCAGAATTTCTCTGTACCAGGAACAGAGAGAAATAATTAAAATGGTGATTTTTTTTTTTTTTTTTTTGCACACATAGAGAAGGGATACCTGCTGTTTTGTCATTTAAGAGCCCACCTTTCCCTCAAATACTGCAAATCATTTTGCCCGGGTATAATTTTAACACCTGAGAAGTCTCCCATTTAGATTCACAGCCCTCAAGAATTGGTACTACTTCCACTATTTGTTCTCTTGCAGCCTTGAAAGTCATTTACCTAGGGCCTACAGGCAGCATTCCCTGCCCACTTCCCACCAGGCTGTCCTTACTGCCTCTTGCCTTTCCCAAGGACTTGGTGTTAACTAACCCATAATAAATTGCCTAACCTGGCTGGCTTACCCTTTTGGCTTGCACACACTCTGTGTCCAATGTGTAGCACAGCACAAATACTTGGCTGGAGCCCATGGGAACTTTTAAGGTTCAAGTCAAGGAGAGGCAACACACAGATGTCCCATGTTCTGTGACCACCTACGTGTCCCCTTCTCAGGATTGTTTCGCAATGTTATGCTACCAGAATAATGTTTGATAATTTCATGTTACTTGATGTTCAGGCATCTCGGCCACTTTTAAAAACCACACCACTCCTTATTTAGATTTATTGTTAATGTAGTACTGGGAAACATACTTCAGACTAAAGGCTTTTTGACAGCTGGCAGTGTGCTGAAAGCACACTTAGTACTTGTTCACAGCCTGTGTTTGATTTAGGTTTTTATACACACACATAAATTGAAAGCAAAGGCTATTTTTGACATAATCTTCATCATGCTGATTTCAGTTTTTATTTGAATATACCCTCATAAAAACTTGCATATGTAGCATGATAGTAGCCACTAATACCTCACTGAATAAACACTCATGCAAATCCCAGCTGGAAATATAGGTTAAGTCCTCATATTGTTAAAAGGGTATCTCCTTAAGTACATATCAGAATTCTGTGTGCATCTGCTTGACTAACATAAAAACCTGTCCATATGTTGTTACAAGAATTTTTAACAGAACAATTTTTTTGTGGAATTAAGTCAGACAGACCATAATAACAGAACTATGGGATATAAGCCATTTTTAATTGAACATTGCTACTGGCAGCATACTTAACCTTCTTATGTTTAGAACAAAATGACATAGATTTAGATTTTGTATTTAATAGCAATTTATTTCCCAGACACCCTCCTTTTGTAACCTTTTAAGTCTTTCAATTCCATCAGATTTTGAAGGGATAAGCTACTAATAAATGCAGTTTTATATCTATTTAATTTAAACACAGAAATAAGTAAGTAGGAATATAGTTACAGGAATTCTCCAGGAAAATATTTCTGTGGTTTAACTTCTAATCCGTTTTTATTTTGGGATTAATTCAGATAGCATCAAAGCATCAAAATGAGAAACAAGCTGTATATTCAGTTCAGGTATTCTAACAAAACAGCATGCAGCCTGAAAAGTAAACAGGAAATATTTTCAGTTTGGTGACTGCTTTTGAATTTTTGTGTTTGAATATGAAACGTCTTCAGTTTTACTCTTTCTGAATATTTCTTCAGAGTACCTGATGTCTAACAACACGGAACTGTATCAATACTACAAAAATAATAGAAACCTTGTATGAAAGTCCATAAATACTCAAAATTACTCATATCAATTGAACTATAAGGAATATGTACATATGCGCAGCTAAGAACCTTTAGAGCTTGATATATATATCATGCATTTCTTATGAAAACTGCATAAAGAACGAACTATCAAAAAATATTTTGACAAATGAAGGAAAAATATGGTGAAAGAGTCTCAAAATACTAATTCTTAAATGCTGGATTGGGGTTTTTCTCTGCACTAGTTTCTAAAAAAACAATGCACAAAGAAAAGCAACAAAAAATGTTCCTACAGGTACTACAGCAGATGTTATGAGTGCTATTAAAAATTACTGAAAAGTACTTCTAATATGAAAAATATACTTCAGTTTAAAGCCACAGAGAAATTCACTACATGCTGGTTGACAGCAGAATCTCAATTCAGAGAGTTTATATTTATCTTGGTCTCTGAGAATAATTAGCATTTTGGAATAAAAATGGAAGTCAGTGCTAATGGGGATGATACTCTGGGTGGAATATATTGCACCTATGCTGTTGACATTAGAGTTCTACAGAGGAGGAAAAAAGAGAGAAAGAATAGTGTGTGTGCGTGACTCACAATGTGTGCAAGAGACAGACCACTGAAGTGTGAACGTGCTGTTTATACTCAGCTTCTTTGCAGAGAACAGATGCTTCAGGATTATTTTCAAGTATATATTACTATATATATAACATAAAAATAAGAAGACTGTAATACTGTGAGAACAAGAGGACAGATTTAGCTAATCATTTTGGTTTTAATTGTCCCTTTCATTTCCTCAAGCTACAAAAGAATAATTTGCATTTACCTTTCTGTTTAAGTAGGTGTGAATTCATTTGAAGTTCTTCCACCAGAAACATGCAGTAATATTCCCCAGTTATAAATGTGCAAGCATTCAGTGCAATTTTCAGTGTGGTTTTAACATACAAAGATTTTGATGTAATCTCTTGGTCTCTGTGTATCAGGTGCCTGACAACATAGTTGGAAATTATGGTGGTAACAGGAAGTTATAAGGCTGAGTCTATTTCTAGACATCCATCATTCCCTCTACATTAGTTGGCCCATGGTATTTTCCCTTGAGGAGCTGTACTGAAATTTTCTTGTTCCCACCTCCACATGGAAGACCCTTGAAACCCATAATTTGGGGAACCTGAGGGAATAATGCTGCAAAAATAGCTAAGCACATTTTTGCATAATTTGCAGAATTACTTCCAGACTTAATGTTTTCTCTTGTTTCAGCAAAAGCCTAAATTATTCTTTAAATCAGTAATTGGTTTTAGATGCACTCCATTCCATCAACTGGAAGATATGGGTAGTTAGAATTACCAACAGAGGGAAAAAAAAAAGAAAATAATCACCATAAAGTAATGTTCTAAAGGCTGTTAAGTTAGCAAATTTTATGTAATAGCAGATTACAATCAATGTTGTCTTAGTAAAAATTGTTTTATTTCACAAGTATTCATTAGGACATACTGTTGATGCACATGGAACTCTGCAATGCATAAATTGGGAAGCTGAATGGGCTTTATTTGCTATTGCAAGTCTGAAGTTATATAATTTTCCCCATAGGTATTAACTGCCTTTATGGCTTTCCAATTTTTTTCATCTGACCTGTGCCAAATATAAGAATCTGAGCACTAAAGGACATTTGACTTGATATATTCAACATCAGATCAAATTTCATCTGGAGTGCTTACCCATGACTTGGCATTGCCACAGCACCCATCACCAGCTCTTGAAACAGAACAAATGTAATTTGTCCTAGTTTTTCCCCTAGTTGTACTCCACAGTAGTATCCAGCTGCAGAATTTTATTGCCATGGAGAGTCAACTATTGTAGTAATAGAGATACTGCAGCAGAGGAAGTCAGGTTTTGTGTCAGGCCTAGAGTGCTTTGTGTTAAAGGGCCTAAAATGGTCATAGCTGGCACACAGAGAATGTCTGCAATATTTATGTAGAAGTTCCTTCAAAATACATGCACAAACACGGAGGAGCAAAATCAGAAACTTGCTCCTTCTCATTCAGACAGATGAAGGTAATCTTACAATCAGATGAAGGTTGCACATTTATTATCTCCTTATTCTGCAATCCCAGGTCAGCCTACAACAGCAAAAACTCTCATAGATTACACAGTCAGCAGAACACTGTTCTTTGATGCATCCAAGATGCTCTGAATCCAATCAATTCATTTAAATATGCACTAAGTATAAGCAATATACTTACTTTGTATGCAAAGTTGGCCAGAACTTGCCAGCTCAGGTGAGACTGAAGAACAGGTCAATTTTCTGCAGTCTCAGAAGAATCCTGAGGTTACTAGGAATGTTGGAGGAACTCTCAGGTTACTAGGGTGTTAACTAAGTAGATAACAATATATGATGGGGATATTATTAGGAGCTATAGATCAGCATTTTGTTATTTCATTATTTTTTCACATCTGCTGCTTCCTTCCTTATCACCGTTGCTCTTATTCTTGCAAGTGAACTCCTAAGGCTGCTTTTTGCCTGCTTCTAGCTATTGGATTTTCTCTAGCAAGAAGGAAACCAACTTTGTTCAAGAGCAAGTGCCTCATCACAGAAATGTTCTATTAACTAGAGCAGCATTCCCAGCACATGATATTTAAACTGGTTTTCAGAAATACATGAAAAAAGCTTCCCAAAAAAATCACAAGGCTATTTAATCTGTTCTTGACTTTCATTGCACCACAAGACCAGTTAAAGTCCATTTCAAAATAAAGATGACTCATGTTCCAGTTCTCTTATCAAAGAAATACTTTGACTGAAACTGCAATTTGCTGCTGACAATGATGAGGACAGGAATACCATTGGCAAAGGTCTTCCCATGAAATTTAGGACATAGCTGGATTAATGGAACCATTCCTACCCTCTTAGTTATCACTTCCTGCTTTCTGCAAACATTCTTACACTTTAAAGCACTCTTTGTGATTATCAAAATTAAAACAGGCTTTTCTTTATAAAAGAGGCTGTAAAGTGCTCGTCAGAGGACTTTGACAGCCTGAGTTCTAAACACATTCCTGCATTGCCTTTATCAGAGGCAACTTTCAGCAGATAACACTCAAATTCACAGTAGAAAAGCTGATAGCTATACTGAACACCAATTTCCTAAATTTAGCCTTAAGTACATGGTGTGCAGGGAATAGGATGTGTTTGGGCAGGAAATTTTGGGATGTCTCATTTAAGAAATGTGTTAAGAAAGAAATTTTACCACTATTACAGTATTTTTAAGTCCAAGGACACAGCTAGTACTCAGAAGTTTTTCTTGCAGTAAAACAAATACTGCCGAGTGAAATAGAATGGATCACTGACTTAATGTATGCACTGTGAATTCATGTACATATCCCTTCCCTGACACAATTCACTTGCCTCCTGAGGAAGAAGTGGAATATATGTAACATATTACAATAACGGATTTAGCAGAACATTCTGAAGCAGAACACACTCTTACTTAGAACTGCAAGGGGACATTTTGGTAGACTCACACTATTTGGTCCTACTTCCATCTTCCTGGCTGAAAGCAAAAAGAAATCTTTGTACAGAAGTCACCTCCATAGGGTGAACAATAATACATTATTATTCACATAACCATGCTGATGCTGAACATACACACAATGTAAAGATATTAACAACAGTATCTAAATATAATTAGAAGAATTAGCACCTTATGCATCGTATGAATGGCATTTACAAATTGTTATATTAAGCTGTGAGATCACCCTGTGTCCTGCTGTGGCTTTGTACACACACATTACAGAACTCTGTATGGAACTTCTAGCCTCATTCAATATATTATTTTTAATATCCAGTAAATCCTATTGCTCTGAATGTGAACAATTGTCTTTTACAGGAAATGCTTAACAATAGAAGTGTAAAGCTGATTTTTAGGAAAACAACTATATTGCACAGAGAGCAAATGTAAATACAGTGTTAACAAAGGCAACTTCTAGGAGGAGGTAAGATGTAGAAATAACAGTGGAGCCAACTTGGGACTGCTCAAAGTCTGTCTCCATACAGCTGATACAGAGTGCCCACTCTCCCATCTGTCTAAAAACAGATATATCCATTTGGGAGGTATAATCTATAAACACACACAACACTAACAGGAAAAGTGTCATAACAATGTTAACATAACATTAATGTTCTCATAGGTACACTGGTCTAGTTTAGTCTCAATAGCCAAGTCCTATTCCCTTCCTACAAGCTGTCAGATTATAGTATAGATAAATTTTAATTCTTGTAGACCCAAACAAGGTGGTGATAATGACAGAAAGAACAGGATGGCCAAACTATGCCTCCTAAAGATAATAATGACTACAGGCTACCTTAGATCTTTTATGAAAAAGTAGTGCATATGATTAGTTTATTCTCTCTCTATTCACAAATAAAATAAAATAAAATAATGCTGAGGCAATTATTAATTTAAAAATCCATTTATTTGCTTTCATACGCTGTTTTATAAACAAGTTTCATAAGCACTTGTTCCTGCCTAATATTTTCTTATTAGAACACACATAATTCATAGAAAGGTTATTATTAATAATAATGGTGTATTAATGTTACAGCCACTGAAACAATGGAAATGTCAGAATTATCTGCCTAACTTCAACTACAGAATAGCACCAAGAGAAAAGATATTATGTAAATTTTGCCTGTCCTCCCATTGTCTTGACAGTTAATCTACAGCAACACCTACTTCCTATCAGTTAATTTTACCAACACATCAAAAAAATGCAACTTCAGAATTTGAAGAGGCTTAGAGGCTTAGTGGGGGTATTATTAGGAAAGGAGGCTATCTAATGATGAAGAACTAAAAATATACCAAATACAAGGCAAAAATGGAATCAAGAGTAATGAAAACTGAACGCTACTTGCTTAATATGGAAGCTGCACTGTGGAAAGGCAGGATATACACGAGCGTCACTTCATCACATAAATCGAGTTAGTATATAAAAAGTTATTATATATTCATTTTTTAATACAGTTGCACGGGTCAGTTTTGTCAGAGTTAAATAAACTCTTATTTTTTTAAATTCAAAAGTACCATGACTTTGAAATACAAGGAAGCTGGTGGAGATCAGGGTGCATTGTAACTGCACAGTACCTCACGTACTCTGAGTAGCAGCAGCTCAGGGTAGCTGTGCCAATGCAGCATGTGGGTACAGTCAGCACGCTCTGTCTCTGAGAGAAAACTCTCAGGCATCCAGAAAACAATCAACAAAACTATCACTTTTATGAAGTGATGGGCAGAGAAAGACTTGACCCTCAGCTTTCTCCTGAAATATAATTTGACCTAAAATTTAATAGTATAATTCTCTTAGAGCTGTGTCCTTACCTCAGTGTATTTTTTTTAAAGGGACAGATTATTCTGTAACTGCATAAATACCCCATATATTAATAGTTTAGGACAGAATTTGTTCTGCAAATGAAAATAAAATCTGACTTTGTGCCTACCAATAGTAAGATTGCCTTAAAACCACCGCACTGGACTCAATTGTTCCAAAACAAAATTAAGAGAACTGCCTGTATTTCTACATATTCATTCAATTAAAAAATGACATTGAAAAATTAGTTACTTTGACATTTTAAAAAATTCCTAGGATTAATTTGAGACGTCCCTTAAGTATCACCATAACCAATATTTACAATACTTTAGGCATAAAATAAATTCATAATTTTGAATAATTGATTAGATTCTATACATACGTGTAACTGACTCCTAGCAGGCTAAGGAAGTATGAGAACAATGTTCTACTATTTAAATTCTGAAAATGAGAAAAAAGGGCCTTGAGGCTTTACATTGTACAATAACCTCATACAGACTTGAGAGTATTTTGGTTTGGAAAGAGAAGTTACTGATTTTCTTTGGTCTTGGTACATATGAAATGTCAACAGAAAAACACAGTATTTAGTTGTAGGAATCTTTTCTTAGACTTTCTCTTCCCTACAACTGCCAATTTCCAATTATATTTTTAATATAGGAGGCAGCATTTATAATTTGGCTTGACACTAAAATTCATCTATTCAAGTAAAGTTACAAACTAGAAAAGTCTTGGGAGCTTACCTTGTACTAGAAAATACTGATAAACAGATAGGAACACAGAAATTAACTCCTGTATGGGAAAGGCCAACAGAATAGTTTTATCACTGTATTAACTGCAGACCTGAGTGTCTGCATTAGCAAGGAGATAATTTCATTATTTTAAAGAGACATGTCCCAGACAGTCTTCTTTTTTAATCTTTATTTTCTAGGGAGACTTGGAATTTGAAAAAAAAAAAAAAAAACCCAACAAATTTTTGAAACCAAATTGAAAAAAAAAACAAACCAAATTCCAAACCCCTTAAAACCCACTGTTCTAAGAATTAAGAGTATAAAACATGTTAGAAACTGTCCATATCAGTACATCATCACTGAAGAAACTTAAGGTCAAGTAAATGTATTATTCATTCACTATTATGAGCTATGTGCTCTTTTTAAATGTAAATTACACTCTGTAATTATTTTTTATTTTACTTTTAAAGAGTATCATTCATAAAGCAAATTAAAATGGTATTATTAAAATAATCAAAATTCCTGTACAACATCCCAGAGGGCAACTGCAATGACATGATAAATTACACAAGTTTAGCAATTCAAGACCTTATATAGATTAGAAAGAGGTCATCAACTCCAGAGAGTGAGAGAGTGTAATTCTGTCAAAGAGAAAATCAAAGCAACTTGTTTGCTGTTTTTTGGGAGGGAAGGGGGGGAGGGGAATACTAATGCTGTACTAATGCTGTAATCACAGCTTGAGGATAGGGAAGCTGTAAGTATGATCTTGTGGAAGACTCTCTCTTCCCCCTGATCTGAAAAGCTGCTTTAAACACCCAGCATAAGCAGCGTAAATACTTTCCCCACTATCACACTGAAACACTATCAACATGAAGCATTGAGTGAATCAAACCAAAACTCCTTCACCACCAAATATGGAGATGCTCAAAGTTGCCTAGTATTTATAGAAATCAAACCTCCATCAAGTTGGCACCTAATTTTTATCAGATTTCACAAATAAAATTTCTCTTCTCAGCTCTAATGCCCTTGACATACCCATGGTCAGACTTTGCCTTCAGGAACCCAGAATAAGCCCCTATTCTGACCATATTTTTGTAAAACCTTTTTCCAGTGATAAATACATTCCAGCTTATGATCTTGAAAGGTGCTCACTGTTATGCCTTTGTTTCAGTAAATTCTATTTTCTTCTTTTTTAACATAAGAATTTTTTTTAGACATAATTAAAATTTTCTACTTAACTTCTATTATCCCATGTGTCCAGCTGATGGGGTACAAATTAGACATTTACATAGCTTTACTTTTTTTAGGAAATATTAATTTGAAAGATGCTTGTACAGCTAAACAATGAAATAACTTTGTCTTTTAAAATGGACTGGAGAGGAATATAGGAAAACAGAGAGATCCAAGGTAGTTGCTATTATCTCAGTACATATCAAACCACTATTTTCTTTCCTATGTGTCTATCTAACTTCTCCTTACACTGCTGTTTTCAACACTTAGGTCATATGCTCACACAGGTAAAGTCTTGAGAATTACTCACAAAGCATGATTTTGAGTTTAGGGAATTGTCAGTTTTCACTCTCCTAATAATTTCAAGGTATATAATCTTCCAGAGCTGCATAAAAAAAGCATGAAAACACCACATAGGATTAAATGCTTACAGGAAAGGTTCTCTTAAGCCTACAAAATTATAGGGTTACTCCTGAGAGGCTCTGCATTTCTGAGCTATATTCTCTATGTCATCTTAGTGCTTCTGCAGTAGGCGTAGGTGTAAACACAGCTCTTGCCACTCCATTACTGTGCACCTGGAAGTGCACTGTAATGTTCTCCTGAAAGAATGAAAAAGTGAATTACCAAAATGCTAGTGCAACTTTTTATTCGAAATACGGCCAATTCTCTGAGGAAGCCTGTGACATTTTACAGATGCTCCTGAGTTTCAGCTTCAGCTCAACCTGACGTTGCCTCCAGACCAGCAGACAGATTTGCTGACAGTAATACACTTGAAACTTTTCTTAGGTAACACTGGAAGGTCTACAAAGTAAAAAAAAAAAAAAAAAGTAAAAAAACCTGTGTTATTTCTCAGCATCAGTGTGATTCTTTAAGAAGTCATATTTGATCAAATGAATGTACTCTGAAAAGACATAGCTATTTAAAAGCATAGGAACATGTTTGTGTATGAACTGCAGTTACTTTCCAGAGTCAAACAACAGGACCTAAAAAAAAAAGTAAGTATAAAATATACTATTTAAGTGCTCAAAAGATGTGAAAATGCTCTTTATAACCCCTTCTCTCCAATCCCTCCCCTTTTTATTTTGAGCAATAATGCCAAAGAAACCTGTTTTTCTCATTTGGAGGCAGAACACAGCCCTCATTTCATATCACAGGTACATTTCTCATCAAAAGGCACTTTGTTTCTCACAAGGCTCAAAATAAAACTCGGAAAAAAAGCAACCAAAAATAGTAACAAAAAAGAGCCCCAAACCACAGTTACACTGCATTAGGTTCTCATTTGCTTTCTAGACCCTTTGTAAAGCTCACACCAGCACACAGGTGCACCAGTTGGACCAGTTGGAGTCCTGGCAGAATAAGCTTTTTTCCTTCATTTGGGATGATATCCAGCTGATAGAAGTGAAGCTCTAACATACATCAAGACGCATAAAAAACCACAGATCATTCTTCTAATAATCTCTAATTGGGTTGCACTGACAAAATGAAATTCATTTCAGCAAAGAGCAGAGCCTACTGCTTCATAAATTAGGCACCGTTGTCTTATTATTTTAATTTTTTTCTACAGAAGTGCTTTATGAGGCCTGGAAACCATTCTCCCCTGTGTGAACTCTGTAACACTGAAATTGGCCTGGACATTTGCAGCCACTTCCTCATTTGAGGAAAATCACATAGACATGTTCTGCAGAAATAAAGAGCCGTAATTACTGCAACTGGTCGGGGTAACCTACAGCAGGGTAAGGTAGTGACCAGGTGTTCTGGCCAGCTGTTCTACTGGGCAGTTTTGGAGGGCTGTGCTACAGTGGATTACAGGAGAAGGTGCCATTAGAGGGCAGCCTTGGGTTTCCCCTGGGAGGAAGTCTGCACACCAACTTGCGTGTCCCAATAGTTCTAGGATTTCCGACGGTACGTAGCAAAACGTATTTCATCTTCTTAAAATACAAGAAAAAATGTATGGCATATATTTTGCATTCTGTGAGGAAAAAAAATAATATGCGTAATATGGTTTGAGCAAATTTGTAGCATATGGGCAGGAGTAGATTATAATTTTTTAAGGCTTTTAAGTAACTTTAATAATGCAAAAGTAATCTTCTTTGTTATTGAGATTTTCCATTGGTCATTTCACCTTAAATTCTGAGTAAATTATCACTGCCAGTTAAGTAAATCCTGCAATAGTACGGAGGTAATCATAGTAACTTCCATGTAAATATATTACAAAAAAATTTGGGATTCCATAATGACAATCTTTCTCAAATCAGTCTGGGACTGGTTTTACTATATGAACACATAACATTGTCTTACTTCTTTTTTTTTAGGTACCTAGATAATTTAGGATTTTTTTTTAAATTACAGCTTAATCCAATTATCTAATGCGTAACATCTTTGTATTTATAATTAAGCGGAGACCTTCCATAGAAATTAGAAATGTTGTTTATCATACATAACAGCCACATCATATTTAGCACAATAAATTCCATGAAAACTCTATGCAAATGCCCCTAATTATTTTTGCTGTAATTTTCTTCATAATATTACATAACTCATTAACAGTGCATTGCTTCCCAATTACTCTATTGAAGTACATTTGTCTGAAACATATGTCCAACCTTTTCAGCTGTGTGAGGGTTGTTCAGTACAGTAATCTCCATCAGTTTAGTCAACTTATCAATCCCCACTGATCTCTGCACATAAAAGGTTTAAGGACTTGGAGCTTAGGATCCTCCTCACTGTTACCAGCAGAAGCTCATTCAAAGCATTCTTTTACTCTAGGTGAAACTAATCCCTTGTCAGAAAGTAAACAGAGTTTTGCATTTCATGCAACTAAACAAACATGCACAGAACAATGACAGAATACCAAAGCAAACCCATAAATAACAGTCCCAGAGGGCTTCACTCAGATTTCAGATGAATACATAAGGACTTTCAAAATGCCAAACTGGCCTAGACCCAGAAAAGCAGCATGACACAAATACAGCGTAAGGCTTAAATGACTGGCCAGAGCTCTCTGGAATACACACATGAAATAATAACCAGGCAGAAGGTGTGTTTACTCAGATCCTGGTAATAAAAGCACCGTTTGTATTGCATAAATACGTGAGCAAAGTAACATTTTTTCCCTCAGGGATCACACAGTCTGTAAGATATCTCATTTGCTGGACCTTCTTAACCTTGTTTCCTAAGCTTATGGTCCATCAGACAATTTTTACTTTTGTCTCTTGATATTTTTTCATGTGACTGCACAAGAGCTTGGTAGCTTTTGATACATCAAGTAGCCTGCCCTGGAGGCTACAACACTGGTGAAGCACTAAGATGCACTCTAATTTTGTAACACCAATAATAATTACCAAGGGAAAAAAAAAAAAAAAAGAATACCAAGCCAAACCAAAGGATTTCTAGACATCTAGTCAGGTTTTACTGTATTCTTTGGGTTTTTTTAGCTTCTATGATCAAAAGAGTACTGGGAGTTGGAAGAGTGTATTTCAAAGATTTCAGAGAGCTTTCCCAGGTATAAGGCTTCTGGTAGTAGCAATCACTGTAACTGCCTTTTAAATGTCTGAAAAACTCACAGCACTACATTTGAAAATAAATCAGAACAGATATCCTGACCTGAAGTTCAAATACTATCATAAACAAAGACAAAAAAAGGGCTGAACAAGTGGCACTAATTCAGGGAAGTGACCTTACTCACTGAATGCCTGGGATGGTGCCCCTTGGACTCCTGTAAACCTGCAAGCTTTCAGACACAGCTGACAGTTGTTTTACCAACAGGATAAGACAAAATTCAAAGATCAAACACTAAGGTTCTAGTATGGGTACACAAAAGGCATGAACACACATAGCAAGGAAAGATGGGTACAGTGGACTTCAAGGTCAAAGTTTTTCATGCTTTCTTTCCTGAAAAGGCACCAACATAGCCCAAAAGCTGAAATGTACTACTTGTGAACAGCTGAACACAGGGACTTCAGGTAAGGAGACAACTTGATTCATCTTTCATCAGATATGGCAAGCACTTATGCGTCGTCCTGTTCTTTTACAATTCTTCTTAGCCTTCTGAAATGTTTACTTACTTAGAGTCAGATTCTCAGAGTTTTCATGGACATTTCATAAACACTTCTATTGTTATGATAACAACTTTCTGTTGTTGACATTTCCTCCTGGTAGGAGGAGACACTGGTGGACTGTGGCTTTGACCAGTGCGGTTGAAGAGGTTGCTACCCATCATCGAATTTGGTCTCATTTTCAAAACTGTATAAATACTGAAGTGAAATATTAAATCAGGCTTTTCCCACTTGGACATTCATGCTGTGTCTGTGTCATTCTTTGTGTTGGTAGTATGACACTTATGTACAGGCTTCAGTGGCTTTTTTCTGAACCAGATTCAAGCCAAAGAGAAGATATGCAGATGGGAAAAATAGAGATGGGCAAAAATTAAAATGCTTAGCTGAGTGGTTAAAAACTACCCTGTATGATACAAAATACGCAAACATTTTTCTAATGTAAATATCTATACTTTATTGGTCAATATTACATTATATTGCTTACTCTTTCACAGAGTATCATGCTAATATTTCAATTAAGTAACTTTTAAAGATACAGAATCATGACAATTTCCAATGAAAATAATTTTACCACCATGTCATGGGAAAAATAATGGAGGGAACAGAATTAATTTTTCATTCTAACAGTAACACAAAAAAGTCAGAAATTCAGGTCAATAAAACAATTTAAAAGTTTATTTTCATTAGATGATAGAGTTAACTAATATTTTTATTGAATTTTAATGTCTTCAAAAGTAACTGACTTTTTATATCAAAATGCTAATTTACATATTGAAAAAATATATGTATTTAACTTAAATAGAACACTGGGAAGTGAAATAAAGGTGTGTCTAATGAAATATTTAGTTCAACTTAAGACATATTTTATGCTTCCTTTTCAATGGATTTTTATTCACCCAGTCCTTGTTTTGTATGAGAAGCAGTTTCATAATACCCTCAATAACAATCTCTAAGATTCCTACAGAGCAATAAAAAGATTTCCCACAGCTGCAGCTATCAGCAAAAACATATCTATGAATTAGACCATACTAAAGTGTGGGTCTGTGTTGGTCTAAGCATTAGAAGGAGGGTAAATTTGTGTGCTCCTACTAGTCCTATATTTCCCCACTTCCTCAAAAGATGACAATGAAAAGTGATCCATTCCTATTTAACTCACAGTCCTGGTATCTGCCATGCATGGATTCACAACTGAATCAATGCACAATAAATTGAGAATCAGAATTACAATGTGCAATTTTTAATTTCTAATCCTGTTATTTCTTGTCATCCATGGCAATTATGTTCCTGTTAGCCACTTAGTATTAGACATGCTTTGCATTTAATTCCCTTCGGCCTACAGTGGACTTTGAATTTAATTCTTGTGATAAACACAATTGGATTTATTCATGTAGTTCTACCATTCAAAAGAATCACACACCTTAATTATAACAAACTTACAAGGTCTGATCACTATACATGCAAGTCTGACACCCACCCCTTGATCTACTCAGCTGTTTGATTATATACATGTACATGACCAGGATGCTCTGAGACGTCTGTTTTACATGCTGAAAACACAGTTTATTGTATTTCAAAATCCGATCAATAAAACTTTTCATATAATTTTCTTTTTTTTTTTTAAATGAGCTGTTGATTATAAGCTATAGTGACCAGTGACAGGACCTGAGGGAATGGCATGAAGCTGTGTCAGGTTTAGGTGAGATACTAGGAAAAGATTTTTCACTCAGAGCATGGTTGGCCACTGGACAATGCTCTCAGACATTTGGTGTGACTCTTGGGGTGTCCTGTGCAGGGTCAGGAGTTGGACTTCAATGATCTTAGTGAGTCACTCCCAACTCAGGATAATCTATGATTCTGTGATTTTTTTTTTAATCATCTCAATAGAATCATACAAAGGAAAAAGTCTTTGAATATCTCTTTTTCAGATTTTTAAAAAACTAATTATAGTCTAAAATATGGCAAAGAAATTTTGGAGACAAACAGTGATTGTATCAGCAATCTGCTCTAACAGCTTTGGAAATGGGCACATTATTTATATGCACAGGATTCAGTCCAGGTTTACCTATTTACTGTCAAATTTCCTCCCATTTTCTTAATATGTTTTTCAATAACTATTAGGTATTTCATACAAGGTATCACTCCATGATGCCAGATTATCCTACACTGTGTCTCACTGTTTGTCTATATTTTGATGCCTTTACCATCTCTCAAATGTGCCTTAGAATTGACTGTTCCTTAGATATTTGTCTCTTTTATTACATTTCTAAAGCATAGGCTCTAGAGGCTGGTGTGTTTTTCCCAGCATCTATTGATACTGAGAGCAATATGAAACATATCTTCAAGTCCATCCAGAGAATGAGAATATTTATTTGATAAGTCTTTGTGTACTTCACTCTAAAAAACCATCTACAAAAATGTCTCCTCTTTCCAGAAAGTTTGAAAGTCACTTCAAAAATAAGACTTCTGCAGTTCTTTTTCTGTACTGGGTTTTGCCAATCTGTCTCATGTCCCCAGAAAAGGCTTTATGGAGGAGCATTTTTTTCAGACCTTTTTCTTTGAGATTTTCTAGGAAGGAAAGGAAAATGCCTTGCCTCTTACTAACTAAGAAGTCACAAATAAATTAAGGGTTCTTGGCAATGTTTCCTAAGGAATTTTTCACAGCACAATGTGGGTAAAGGCAGTCTCTTTAAGTGGGATATAAAACTTGAAAAGAAAAACAAGGTTATCAGTTTTAAATGTAACACAGAATGAGAACCACATTTTATGAAATGGTTTCATCGCCTTAAAAAATTGATGGAGTCCTTTTGACAGTGCTAATTACACTGGATTATTTAAATCCCTGACTTTAGAAGCAGTCTCTTAATAATAGCACTATGTTGTAACTGACCAAGTGCTAGTTGAGTTTCAGAGGGAACACTGCTCTTACAGGTCTTTCTGACACCACAGCCCAGTCATCGGTTACTCTCCATATCTCTCATGCTGATGCTGATGGACATCTAGTTGCAGCAAATCTGCTAACTGCACCTCTGGTATACCAGTACTTGAGGCAAAAAAAAGGTCCCAGGAAGGCTATTCACAAGTAATTTCTAAATGAAGATAGAAACATTTAAAGCTGTAGAGAAAGTCGTAGTCAATGGCCCTACTCCCTTCCCTTCACATCCTCAATCTAGACACATCAGAAGATTAAAGGATGGGGGAAAGGGCATTTAAATCTTATTTTTACCTCTGAAGAATGATGGAAAAGGAAGGTCAAGTAAATCGCCTGAGTCTGTATGAGAAGTTTGTAACAGTTTTTCAGGATCACAGCTTAGTGGCTCAATTTAACTGACTCAAGAAGCCAGTCTGTTTAAGTAAAACATGAAGTTCAACCCTTTACCTAAGATACATTTGACACTGTCTCAAAAATACAGAGCAATGTACTGCCTGATGTTTAGTTTGTGTGCATATTATAACTGAGACCAGCAACAGCAGCCAGAATCTTTGTGTTCTTTATTTTGTTAGAGTGGAGACACACAACTCCAGATCTCAACAGTAAGTTTAGAGTTAGTAATCACCTTAAATAATAATTAGTGCCTGGTTCCTTGCCTAGTCCCAACAAAATGATACCCCACTTCAAAGCCACCCTCAAGAAGCAGGAAAGGAATTTTTTTTTTTCAAGCTACTGCAATTATGGCAGTTTCTGTGGGTGAACAGTGAGATGGAAGAAGGAGTAAATGAAAAACATTCAGGTTTTGGACAGACAGGAAGACCTGCTCTTGTATGAGAAACATGTGTTTTCCAATCAGGCTGTTGAAGTGGAATAAAAAATCCAGAGTGGCTAAAAGCTCCAAAAAATGGTAAAAGTGCTAGGCAGATTATCCATGGGCAGCTGGATGTTTCCAAGGTAACACAGCTATCCTGTCTGGTAGGACATTCTTCAGGTCACACAATGCAAAACAGTGTGAAAGGAAATCCCCACAGCCAGAGTTCAATGGGATGTCATGCACAGCTCTGTAATTTGTCCAGCATACAGAGGGTCTCTATTTCCTACACCATGGAGCTTTCTTGAAGGTTTTGCACATCAATAACAGAGGAGCATTCAACAGAGGATCATGCTACACAGCACATTTTTCTGAAATGTCTCCCCTGTTTTCTGCATGACCCTTATTCAAACAATTGAACAATGCAGAAGAAGGGCAGAGGAGATGCTGGTAACACAGATAGACCAGCCTGTGCACATGAGAGAAGCACAAAAGTATTGCAGTTTGTCTACAGCAGATACTTGCTTCTAAAAGGGGAGGAGTCTGGAGTAGGGAGGAAAAGATGGGGAAGAGCAGAACAACTGTGCATCTGATGTATATTGCTTTCTTCCAGAAAAGGTTGTACAGTTAAAATTTAGAAAAGAAATACAACCAAAATTGCACTGCAACCTAAATTAAGAAAATGGAAAAGTGATTGAAAAGTGGAAATTAAAAAAAAATAAAAAACTGGCTCTATTTTTTAAATATAATACTGGAAAATGCTTTCTACCTAGAGCTAGGCTTCAAATATGTAATAACTTCCGTTGCTTCAAACCATTAGCTTTGTCTCATCAGTCTCATGGCCGCCTCACTGTAATTTAGCTGTAACATCAGTGCCTGGGAATAAAACATCCTGTTAAGCATATGGTGCTGCAATATTCCAAGTCTAAAAACTTGTAACATTTCCATGCCCTTTCATGTTGGGGTGGAAAAAAGTTCATTAGATAAGTCTAAAGATTAGCCTTTCCAAAATATCTGTTCCCAGGACAGCATGTAAGGGGCATAGTGGGAAAAAGTCGTAAGATGAATAGAGAAAGCTGAAGGCCATCTGTATAGGTGTACTATTCCATCAACAGAAACTTTATTGATATTAAAGTAGCAAATAGGTTTAGACCGAGAGGAAGTGGTGGATTTTTTTTTCTTCCAAAAAGATTCAAAGTGCTCTCAGAGATCAAAGTCTTTATTTTTCTAGATAGTTTTTTTTTTTTTTATTTTTGAATTCTTAGTCTGATAATATGCAATGAATTATAATTTTCAGGCCTAAATTAAAATACATGAGAGTGATCAAAAGTGAGATAAAAATATTTTCTGATTATTCTGGGCAGTTTTGTTGCATGCACTGAATTATGTGAAAAAACAGGCTTGGAGAAGTGCCAGAAAATTTCCCACATAGATGTTGGAAAGCTTTTTACAGGTTAAATAAAAGTGCCTGTTCACATAGTGTAGAATATAAAAACCATCTAGTGAAAAAAAAATTATACTGTGTCATTTATCTATTAATGCTGCATTTTTAAAAACTGATCCTGTCTTTAAAGGCAGGCATATTAGACCATGACTAAGACATATATTCCTACCGTATATTTAATACAAAGAAAAAAGTTTCTTAATTCTACAGCTTAAGAAATATACTTTGAAATCACACTAAAATAAGGAAAATATGGTATACAAACACAACTTGCACAAGCTATTTGCAGGCAGAGGGGAAAAATATTTGGTCTTTCTAGGTCATTCATCTAAAATACTTTCCATAAGTGCTGAAGGAAAGTAGACATAAGTTCTGAGAAGGAAAAAAACAGCATCAGTTACCTGAAAAATATCATGGATTTGTTCTGTAGTCCTATATTGTCATTAATAGCATTAGAAAAAGAAATTGAGACCTTAGACTTTATTTTTTTGGATTTGGGAGATATAAAAAGCTCAGAGCCTATCATGTAATATTTTGGTCTGTATTTATGGCATAGAAAACAACAAAACCTTCTCATTGATCCTGGATCTCAAAGGCTCTCAAGGAGAAGCAACCTAACAGAACAAGTCTTTTCTTAAGACAAGTTTCAAAGAAGGGAAAAAATTCACAGTTGAAATCACTGAAAGATGTTTCTAATTCCTAAGAAAGGATGATAGAGGTTTGTAAATTCTTCATCTTGCTGTGTATACTGTTCTTTATACAATACTATTTGTGGCAGCACATATGAGTTTTATTTTTTACTTCTTTTTCTAGACACAGATACCCTTTGGCAGAGTGAAACCGCAAATCAGTAGCTAAGAAAGTCAATAAATCACAGCTCCATGCTGACTACTTTTTCTGCCTTTTTTTCTGACACTATCCTACATTTATTCTCCCTCTCCTAGAAAAAAGGAAACTAGCTATTTTTTCTTAGCAGTCATTCCAGCACTTTTTAATTACAAGTTCCCAACAACACTGAAAATAAAGTACAGGTCACAGCAGCCTGTTTATTGTTGTGGCTTTGCTCCTTAGCAATAAACAGAAAGCTTACTATCTTTTGAAGCTCTTCAAGAACCACTTAATGTCAGTTGCAATTTTTCCATCTAGAAAGACAGGTATCAGATATTTAATCTGATACTAGAAAAAAAAAAAAAAGCACCATACCAAGTGCAAATAGTAAGGGCAAATAAATTCTAATACTTCCAACTATGTGTTTAGTATTGGAAGAATATTCAAAATAGAAGTTCTGATTAATTGTGGGGAAGTTAAAAAAACACTGTCTCTTTTTAAGATCATACCTTTAGTATTTCTAACTTCCAACAACTACAAACAGCAAGACAAGAGAGATTTTTTTAAAGTAAATGTATCCTAGAAACTAATTACAGAATAATGTATTTGTGGACCTATGTAGCTATGGTCAATGCTGGCCAAGGCACCTCACACAATTTATAATTCAAATACAATACTGCCATCAAATTCCAGCATTTCTAAGACTGACAGAGTTAAACCTCAAAGCCTTAAAATTTTAAATCAGAAAGATAGTGACACCAAAATATAACTTTTTTCATAAAAACGATAGTGATGCTTCATAATTTAATGTGTACTTGATTGAAATCCAATGACAAATAATTCATGGGATACTAAATCTTGGAATATATATTGATATTATTTCATATGAAATTTTATATTTAAAGTATTCAGAAGAAGTTCTAAGGAATTTATCTTACATATTTCCACCAGTTTTCCTATAAAGCAGTATTTTTTTGTGTAGTGTATCATTTACACAGTGGCAAAGCTTTGGGGGCTCATAGCCTTTGAAAACGCTGACAATCTGAAGAAGAGATGTCAGCCTTTATCACCAATCCTTCCTTTAAGACATGGAAAAGGTTGCCTTACCACTTGTTTATTCTGAACACTTGCAATAGTGCTACCCTTACATCATAAATGGTAAAACTCTCATTATTATTATTACCACAGCAGGACTTAAAACGGAAATGTCCTCTCTATCCCACAAAGCCCAAGAATGTCACTTTTCAGGCTGTGAAAGAAGCTTAAATTTCTTGAAGTATTTTACCCTTCTATCTCTTAAAAACCCAAGATTGTGCACAAAATTTTAGCTTTTCTTAAAACAGGTAGAAGCAATAAAGGAGAGGGATATAAAGAGAATTATATGCCTTCCTGTCACTGCTCTGAACAAAGGAAGACAAGTAATAGCTTATATGAAACAAGCTTAATTTTTTGTTTAATTAGCAAGTTGAGACGCATGAAGTTCTGTATGTTTTGCTAGGAGCTGCAATAAATACTATTTCTTGGAATTGTTGGTCTACAAACAAATTCACTCATTCTACTGCAGTACCCACCTAATGCCAACAACTGTATTTTGACAGAAATAAAGTGCTGCACATCCTACTGTCTTATATGGTCCCAGGTCCCAGCCAGTTTTTGCTTTAAGCAAGGGAGTTTTGGGGCCAGCTGATACTTCAAAAGATAAATTCCACATAAGCCCTTTGACAATGGGCTGCATTTCCTGCCCCCTGTAAGTCACCCTTGGCTAACGGACTGTGGCACCTACTGCATCAAATAACAAAGCAGGAGATCTTAAAGAATTCTAGTCCAAGCAGCTCACTTCAAAAACAGGACTTTTGAAATAGCTGAGATATTGAGAAAAGGTTCAAAATTAAATTTGCAGGAGTTGTTTTTTTTTTCTTATTAAAGCATTAGTAGGCCACTATAAACCCAGACTGAAAATCAGTATAATTTTCTACTCTGTAACAGAGCTGACCATTTCTTCTTCTCCTTTTTCTGGACAGTAACTCCCGAACTTCTTTACTAGAAGTCCTTGGATCCTGCTGTTAAACACACTTGGTTTCTTTAGAAAAAAAACAGTCATTGTTTCTCAGATCTGATGAAATATTTTCCAGACAGCTGCTTACCTAAATCCATTGCATTTGTTTGCTACAAACTGCCCAACCTCACTGCTCTAGAACCAAATCATTGAAGAGTTTAAGAACCTAGTAGATCCTCACTGTGCAGGTCATAGCATTTGTAAGCTGCTGTAGATCAGTACTATAAACATCACAGATGGTTTGAAATAGCGAAAAAAAGCTTCAGTTGTCTGCTCTTTCTAGTTCCACTTGAGGGACAGCTTACTTTTCAGAGACAGTGGACAAAAGATCTGTTCTACCTGATATATACTACTAGTTGTATTGTATTTTTAATTGTATTATTTAATAGTATTTTTATTCAATGGCTTCACTTGCAAAATTTACCATCTTCTTCAGTATGGAATCAAACAGCATGTCAGAAGAGAGAAAATTGGGGTGGATTTTAACTTTCAGTACTGTGTGATGAAATCTGTAACTATTTTTACAATGAGGCTTTAGCAAGAGAGATAATATCCATTTTCCATAACTAAACTGCTCCTTACACATAGTTTGTTCAATACATTGTTACTTGAAATCTACAGATATATCTCTTCTAATCACTTTAGAAAAGCAAAAAACTACACTGAATTTCAGAAACAATATGTCTAATTTTCATTCTTACAAACTTGAGTGAATACCTTTAACAAAGCAGAAGTCTTTGAATTTAGTATCACTGAAGATTAGACAAGATGTACAAAAATTGAAGTTTTCCTGTAAAGTTTGTTCTTCAAATACAAAGCACTTCTTTTTATCCAAAAAAAGAAGAAAGCAGTTATAGGGCTGACAATTTTAAAGCATACTGCACCATTATTTATTAAGTCAAGACTGATCTCTTGATATGTAAACTTTGATATAATTTTATTTGCTCTCTCAATTCTTGACAGACAGGATTACATCAAAAGTATTTTGAAAATTAGGCAGACGGAAGTTTTCTTCAGCAATGTAAGTATAGTAAACATATCGTAGAGACATTATTCAAATTTAAAGCAATTACAAATAGAAATAAACAGTATTTTTAGATGTATCCATTAATGGAAGGTAGATATAAATGCCAAAACTACATTTGTTCATTGGAAATTCCAGTCTTACTATGGTTATATGCATATTTCATATAAAAATCAGTGAATGGTGTTTATTTCAGTAAAAAATAGTCATTTTACCATATCTGTATCATACTGTCTAAAATAAAATTATGCAAGAAGGAATCATACAACCACACATCAAACCTTGCTACTCCAAATTTTCATGAAGAGTAACCTATTGTCCTTAAATTTTCAGTATTTAAAAATATGAGCTAATTTTAAGAAAAAACAAATAATTACTGTAAATAAACCTAACTTGACCAAAAAATCAGCACCAAAAACAATTGAAGATAAGCATCCTCAATTGCTCATACAATCATTGAAACAAGTACTTTTACAGTAGTTTATATCCTTTAGCAGTACACAAAGAAAGGCTGGTGTATATGTCAGCAAGTTTAGAAGCCTGGGTAGAGCTTCACAGTACAGATATAGAGTATCAAGTGAGATGAACATTGCCCTGAAAGTGAAGGTAAAATATTTATATTGGAAAGATGAGTGCTCAGAGGATCCCAAAACACTGTAAAAAGAAGGGAATCTCTATTTCCTTAAATCTTTAATCCAAAATTATTTTTGAAAAGAGAAAAAATAGAGCTGTACCTACACTTAGCAAAAAATGTGTCTTAGCTGTGCTCACCATTTATAAAATTTATGTAATTGAAATTATTTTTAATTCTCACACATTACACACAGACAGGCATGCACAGTAAATAAAATAATAATGTCAAAAAGTCTGCTAGGTTTCTCATGGCCAGATAAGTTCACTGATGAATTTTCTGAAGAATCTCAAACCTCAGTTTATGGAAAATCTTCAGAGCTGTAATTAGACCCTGTCAGGAAGTAATATAACACTGTTATTTGGAAGAAATTAGATGGAAGAAAATAATGGGTTTTACTCACCATTCTTAGACTGGTTTTGTGCAAATGTGAGGTGAAAATCATAGCTAACATGTCTGGTTTTCCCAAATATGCGGAACATATGGAATGAAAATGTTATTATTTCTTCAGTAGATTATACGATCCAGTCATGCCATACTGTATATTCACCTACTATCTGAATATATATTTTTGTCATGTTCTATGAGATGATAAAAGTACTGTAACTATATCAGAACTGTAAGTGGAATAACAGCAGACTAAATGGTGATAAAGCAGCTGGTACACAAAATGAGTGGGACTTAAATTTGAAAATATCCATATCCTTTTTTGGGTGTGAGATAAATGTAATCCAATTTGTGATTTGGATCTCTGATGGTGCAGCTGCCATAGGAAAGCTTCCAGCATATTCTTCAACCACACTACTCTGCATTTTAGCTTCTCAAGGTTGAAATGAATGGTAATTGCCTTCTTGGTAAAATCCTCTCTTTAGTAAAAACAATTACTTTCTCTAAGTACTTCTTCTTACAAGAACAGTGATGTTCAAAAGATCTAACTTCAGCCCTTTGCATAATTGCAGAGATCTAGGAGATTCATTACAATTTTGTTTGGTGAAGAGGGAATTACTAGAAATTCTTTCATAGGAGCTGACTTGCCAAAAGCAAACACGTTTGGTCTTGAATTACTGGTCAATATACCTCATTCCCATGTTCTGGCTACCTTTGGAAAAAAAAAACAAACAGACTAAATGTGATTTTCAAGTGTTACAAGCGCTTAATTGCACACTAATTCAAATTTCCTTTCAGTTGCTTAATTGCAGATTTAGACTTAGATATAGTGGCATTCCTGCTTTTCTAGAGAAAGCTGTGACCCAAAACAAAAATCATGACAGTATCTCCTTGAGCAGCTGGCCCTTGTATTTTCACCTTACAGCTCTGAAATCCTTCTTCATTGATGGGTCTTCAGCTAATAGATTTTTTTCTTGCAACTGAAATCAAGAGTTTAAAAGCAGTTTTCTGAAATCAATCATTCTCAGAATAAATCAGGGAGAGGAATCATGCTAACAAACCTACCATCTCCTACTATATACTGACTTTCCCTAGCTTGTTTAAAGTCAGAGGTCTCCAAGAGGTAAAAGTCTTTAAGTGAGGTTTTCTTCACTTAGATAAATGAGAATGATGAGAAAGAATTACCTGGACAGTTCATTGTTTTCTGGAGAAAAGGAAGGTAAGCTCTCTTTCTGATCAGATTTCTATATAGCCTTACTCAGTGATATTCTAAAAGCAGTTAAAAAGCTAAAGAATAAAAAAAGTTCTATTTATAGAGCTCCCAACTAATCAGATAGCATGGAAAACAGATCCTGAAATATGCAAGCATTTCATATAAATCATATTCCTACCTACAGGAGTAGAGGTGTGATAAAAGATCAGCACACAAGGCTGATCTCCTTTCTGAACTCTATTTCAATGACATATCAAGAGCTTCAGCTGTAGTTCCACCCTGACGTTAGAATTTCATTAGTTTATTATTTTACTCAGATGCCACAAAATAATCAGCCTTTGGCTGATTGTATGTGTGCAAAGCAAGACTAGATTGCCATACCCACAAATCTGTCTGGAAAACCACAAAATATTATGAAGAGTGTCAGTAATTAAATAATACTCAACACCATATTTAAGCGGTCTGTGACAGCTAATGACAGCTGCATAGCTGTAAGAGCTCATGCTTTCTCAGAGATATTTTTAAACTCTGGCTACTGAAATCCCTCAGAATTACAAAAATCCTCCTTCTCTTAAAAATTCTTTCAGTGTTCCAAAGATTTCTGATGCCCTGCCATTTATAACAGATTCCAAAGTGCTATTTTTTAATAGTCAAATATATGTATATGCACAAAAGCACATATTCAAATTCATGTATATATACTTGACTTATATAGGGCAAAAAATAATCCAGCGAAAAAGTGGCTTTATAGGTACTGTGAGAAAGATTTCTCAAGTAAATTTCTCAAATTTTGTAGGATGGAGATTTATCAAGACATTTCAAAATAAATGTCAGGAAAAATCAATCTTCTACAGCATCATCTCACAAACATATGAAGTACCGGTATACTTCATGTGGTTTACCATAAAATACAAAATATGTATTATTTTTAAGAAGTCAGAGCTCTTGAAGGCACGAATGGATTCATTTACCATTGACCTAGAAACTTCTCCAAAACATTACTGTTAAGTGTCACAGCATCATTATGGCACTTCTTTAAAAAAAGCTCCAAACCAATCAAACAATTAAAATGCACAAGTCTTGCTGTGTAGGCAGAAAATATTTGAGAGGAGCAATGTTTCTCTGCTATTAAGCCTAGTGACCACACAAACTGAGCTACAGGTGCACCTGCAAGTACCACTTCTTTAAAAAGGTATCTGACAGCTGATGGAATAAAAACTTTACTGATGTCACTTAATTTGACAGAAAATTTTTACTGTAATGTGGCAAATTTACAATCAGACTCTAGTCTTGTGAAGATCCATGGATGCTTACAGTAAAGGACTAGTATAAATACCTGGAAATCAATAGTCTGTCATATAGACAGGGGATATTTATTTTTTAATTTTTTTGCAGTGTTAGGATCTTTATCAAGTTAGTAAAATAAATGATTCTAGTACAGAAATGGACAGATAACTCACCCTTTTAATTTTTAATTTACAAGTGATAAATAAGAACATGGATTTTTCCATGAGTGTTTTCTTTGTACTTCTGAATTGCCTTTTCTCCTTAAATTCTTAAAATACACTAAGTGTCATATTGCTCTAATAAATCCCTTCACAATTGCTCTAGAGACAGAGGCACAGACCATGCATGGAGTCATGATAATTTAATTTAGTAATTCTGATTGACTGAAAGAGTGCAAACTGCTCTTTCCCCAGAAGGTTGTTTGAAGAGATAAATTCTCAGCACAGCCCACTGAACATAAATGCAAACAGGATCAGAAGCTAGTGTCAGAGGCTATAATGTACATCAGATTTCCCTCTTCATAAAGGAAAGCAAAGAGCTGATTGCAGCAAAATATAGACTACTGCGGGGAACATATATTTGCCATGTATCCTCTATTTTTAACAATAACATGTAAAAGTTCTTACAGATAAATATTGCATTTAAGTAGACGATGCCTATATGAAGAGGGAAGGCAATTAAAACTAGATAATCCAATGAACTCTTCCACTTGCTGAATAAAAATGATTGCTATTTTACAAAGATTAGAGATTAAATTTGACACTAATACATTACTGATAGTTCTTTGCTTCCAGAGGTTTAAGTTTCCCTCTAAAAATTGCCTTTGAGTGATAAAAAAATCTTAAATAATGGAAGAAGAGTTGGTTTATGAATCTCCTCACAAGCCAAATGAGAGAGAGAGGATGAAACTGCCCAAATCTCAAACTTGTAGTGGAGTTAGGATGATCAAAAGAGGAAATTCTACCATATTCCCTCTCTCTCTAAGGAGATGAACATATACACTACTGTAATGTGATTTATTTGAGACGCAAATGTTGATGTTGACAGCTTTACTTCAAGCAACAGATGTCTGTATATGCCTATTTAGTGTAAGTTACTAATTTCATTCTTTTGCTAAGCAAAGTTTAGCAGATACTTAGCTTTATGCTTCACTGTCCATTACAGTGCTAGCCAATCTATCCAAGGTTTCAGGTCAACAGGGGCAATATTATGTATTCAAACTTACAAGATACAGAACTACAGAATCAACTAGGTTGGAAAAAAACTTTGAGATCTTCAAGTCCAACCCATAACCTTGTCAACCAGACCATGGCACTAAGTACCATGTCCAGTCTTTCCTTAAACACCTCCAGGGATGGTGACTTCCATAGGCAGCCCATTCCAAAGCCAGTGACCCTTTCCTAGAGAAATTTCTTCCTAGCCTTCAGACCCAACCTAAACTTCCCCTGGCACAGCCTAAGTCTGTGTCCTCTTGTGCTATAGCTGGTTGTCTGGGAGAGAAGACTGACCCCCATCTGGCTAAGCCTCATTTCAGGGAGATTCAAAGAGTGACAGGGTCTCCCCTGAGCCTTTTCTGCAGGCTAAACATTCCCTCGCTCCTTCAGCTGCTCCTCACAGGACTGGTGTTCCACACCCTTCACCAGCCTCCTTGTCCTTCTCTGGACATGCTCCAGCATCTCAATGTCCTTCCTAAGCTGAGAGGCCAGCACTGGACACAGCACTCAAGGTGTGCCCTCACCAGTGCTGAGTACAGGGGGCAATCCCTGCCCTACTCCTGCTAGCCACACTATTGCTCATCCAGGCCAGGATTCCATTGGCTTTCTTGGCCACTGGGCACACTGCTGGCTCATGTTCATCTGCTGTTAATCAGTGCCCCCAGGTCCCTTTCTGCCTGGCTGCTGTACAGCCACTCTGTCCCCAGCCTGTAGCACTGCAGGGGGTTGTTGTGGCCAAAGTACAGGACACAGCACTTGGTCTTGCTGAACCTCATATCACTGCATTCAGCCCATGGATCCAGCCTGCCTGGGTCCTTCTGCAGAGCCCTCCTACTCTGCAGCAGATCAGTACACACACCCAACTTGGTGTTGTCTGAGAATTCCTAATGGCAGACTCAGTCCCCTCATCCTGATCAGCAGTAAAAATATTAAACCAGACTGGGCCCAGAGCTGATCCGTGGCGGATGCCACCAGGGGCCGTGCACCGGCTGGATGCAGCACCGCTCACCAGCACTCATTGGGCCCAGCCATGCAGCCAGTGCCTAACCCAGCAAAGGGTGCACTTGAGCAACCTGGGGGCTGCCAGCTTTTCCAGGAGTCTGCTGTGGGTGACAGTGTCAAAGGCTTTGTTGGAATCCAGGTAGACAATATCCACAGCCTTCCCCTCATCCACCAGGCGGGTGACCTTATCATAAAAGGAGATCTGGTTGGTCAGGCAGGACCTGACTCTCCTAAATCTATTCTGGCTGGGTCTGATCCCCTGGATGTCCCCTTATATGTAATCACAAAGCCATCCACTGAGTCAACCTGGAACTCATGTTCCCAGCCACAGGAAACAGAGGTTCAATTACTAACCTGAAATAATTTCTGTGTCTACTACTAACATAAAAGTATGGTTAAGAAAAGTAGTTTCCATAACAACACAAAATACATCTTTTTCTTTGCTTTATCAAAACCATACATTAATAGTTTTTTATTTGCTCAGAAATGTGAGATGCTAGTAGTAATTCTTTCCACATAATTTTTTTTAATAGATCCTAAGAAAACAATAAAACACACTGCAAATAGCATGTATGGAAGAGATTAAAAAATTTTGAAGTGACTGTATGACAGTAGAGAATCAACATAGTCTTTATCAATATAGTTGTATTGACAAAGGTTAGCTCAACATTGAGCATCTTATGTTCCTGGACGCCTTCAAAGAAATACACTCTCCCAGAACCTGATTTGGGACTGACAGATCTTGGCCCTTATTCTGAAATGCTGTTTATCAGGTCCTGCCATTAGAGAAATCAAGCCTACATTAGTGTTTTGTTTTCTATCAGGCAATCTGAAGCAAAATTCCCTATTGTCTCAACTCACTTTGGTTTGCATCATGATTTCAGAGTGCCTGGGTACCTCCTGGATAAAACAAAACTGAAACATAACCTGTGAGAGTGAATCTGATGCTTTCCACCCCTTTGTGGATGTACAGCCTGAGGACGTGATGACCTATTCCAAAACAACTTCCCTGTGGATGACACAGAACATGATCCTCCTCTTTTGCTCTACAGATTGACTTTTACCCTGCCGCACTACCTACTAATGGACACGTAAATGCAAGAATACAGATCAGACACCTTCCCTTACTCCTTAGTTAGACTCAGAGCACCAGCAAAACCCTACAGATAACTGCACCCTCAATGCGTTTCAGAGCTACTGACATCTCCTCACCATCCTTCGCAAAGCTTTGCTCAGTGCCAACACTGTTGAGGCTGATGGTGTAGACAGAGTCATTCCTCACACTGTGCCACCACGATGAATGCAAAATACTTAATAAAAAATAAATAAATAATTAATTTATATTTTGTTAGACCCATCAGGGTAGGAGTAACACGTATCATAGGAAAAAGCACACTTAGTCACGCAGAACTGTAAAACTCCTCCTAGTGTAAAAATAACACAGAACACTTAAGTTTCCATGAATCATTTATTCCAATTTTTCCAGTGAAAATACTGAACCCATATTCTTCTCATTAGTTTACATCTTAGAGTGAATCACAATTCAACTGAATTATGCCAGCTGTCACTTTAAAACAATCCTAGCCTCACAGTCCTCCATAAATGTTCTGCTAAGCATAACTGCCAATTGAATATTGAACTAGACAGGAATAGATGAGGCAAAATAAAGTTTATTTATTAAAATCACTACTAAGAAATTTAGGATGAAAAATACTGTGATTTATACTAACAGTATTGCATTCAAAATAAAATACAACCTAGAAATAAAGGTAAAATTATTTACTTTAATGCTTCTATCACAGTAATTTCCCCCTAAAAAAGACGTATCTATAGGCATAGTTCCTCATAAGTTCCTCAGCAGAAACTTTATTCACATCTCAAAGTATTTAAAACCATTAAAATCACTTAAGTACTTTATTGCTTGTCTTCAATCATGGGATAGTTCAAGTATGCCAAGTATTTTAAGTTTTCTGCCTTCACCTGCTTTCTTTTCTTGCTTTAAGACAGATGTAATAAAAGAAGAAATTTTCAGGTAGATCACCCACCTTACATCATCAGCTGATGCTGTCAATAGTGAATAGATTATGAATACTGGGCAGGCAACAGATCCTCTCACCTTAACAAATTTCTAAACAATGTATAAAAAGACCTTGAGGCTGAAGTGCTTTATATAAAGTAAAATTAATACTGTTCTAGGATGGTAGTGTCCCCTACTTGGTCCAATGTGTAGCAAATCAAGAAGACGGTGGCAGTATGATCTAGATCTGAGACAACTACTAGGAATATGTTTGAAATGTTCAATGAAATCAGCCAATTACTTACACTCTCCTCTCAGACAGGGATAAGAAAGTTTCATCAGGGCTGCATGGCAAGATTAGTAATATTCATCAAGGGAAAAACCTTGCCATTTCCAACAGATTATCATTATTATCATCACAATTTATACAGAATGTTGAGAACATTCCTCCACAGAGAAATAGTCTGTGCTCCCCCATAAGTGACTACGCCTATTCGGTTCTGGTTTTCCTTATAAAGAAAACATATTATCTGAAACTCTACACAGCTTGTATGCAGTTGAACCAACCAATATCAAACCAACACACATTAATGTGTAATAACCCTTAGTATCCTTACTAATCTGGAAAGCACCAGTACATTTATTTCTCATGCAAATTATGATAAAATAATCCAACATCAAAAGCTCTTCTGAAACTGAGGCAGAACCATGGTTTCTAGCTATGATTCAGAAACTGTACCATGATCCTATTTCTGGAATAGGAGGAAAGCACTCCTATTGCTATTCCTCCTACTGGCCCCCTGCTTTTATTGGTCACATCCACTCAGCTGCAAAAGAAACAGCTCCACTGCTTCTGGAAGAAAAAGAGAAGGTACTTTCTGACTTTATCTCATCACATTGCAAAGTAGTAGAGGCCACACTCTATATGACAGGAATTCCACACAGGAAACTTGCATTGACTGCACTGCTTGGTTACTGTTTAGTTTCAGCAAATAAAATAATGGTATTATGTAGAAAAAAAATATGATTTTATGAAAAGCAAAACCGTAATCTACATAAATATTTACTTAAGACAAAGATTTTAAGCTCTATTTTGTTGTATCTATGTATTTAAAGATCCTGTATTCTTCACTTACTCTAATTATTGTATTTTTTGAGTAAGCAACATAATTTACAAAGGCTCTACAACTGAAAAATACTATGGCCAGTTCTGTGCTCAATTACTTTCTTAAATGATTTGGGGTTTTTTTTTGAAAGCATGTATGTATGTCTATGCATACATGTCACCCTGTTCTCTTGGAATTTTTTCTAATCCTTCTGTAGTTCACATATTTTGGAGTCAGTTTCTCATAGATTTTCATGTAAACAAAGCAATGTTTCTGTAACTGTCCATATGGTTTACATTCTTCTCTTTAGGAGGGACAATTGATGGACACTTTCTCAGACCAGCGGAATTGAAGAGGTTGAACCTCAGTCTTCCAATGTGGTCTTATTTCTGGAAATCTATATAAACTGAAAGTGAAAATTAAACTCTCTCTTTTCCCACTTCGACTCAGCTGTGGTGTCTGCACCTCTCTTATGACGGTAGTGCATCAAATACATTTTGTTTTGACTTATGGGTTTTGGCAAGAAGTATTAGTTTTCCAGATTTATACTACTGAATTCATGGTAAATAGTTTATCTTAGAACCATTATGGTTCTAAGTTTTTCCTTAAGCAACCTGTTGTTTCTTCCCAGAGGAGGATACAAATGTTATATATAGATCAAAACAGTCAGTTAATATTCAGTAAAGTTGACTGCACACAGAGCAGATTCATAAAAACTACCAGACCACTTTACTGACTGGCTAAAAAAACAAACTACAAAAAATATGGGGCCATGCAGCACTACTGATTTTTAAGCAGGAGCAGCGTATATGGTGGGGCAGCCCCACAGCTGGGGCAGCACTCAGCCCAATTCCAGCTAAAACTCAGAGGCCAACCAGAAAACAAGCACCTTCTCAGAGATGATCTGTGTGGCATAGGTGTGCATTGTGGTTTAAACACTGCCTTTGATGGCCACAAATTACAGTTCCCTGGCACAAAAGAATTATGCAAAAAGAAAAAACCTGCCCCTTGTGTAAACAAAATTATTTCTCTAGACACTCAAGGCACATTAAATACTTCACAGTAACACAATTTTAAGGCATTTTAGCTGAACACTTCAACGATGTTCTTATTTTCCTGTCAGACTGAATAATTCTGTTCCACTTTTGGAGTCAAGTGCCACATTCTCACCAACTTAGTAAAATGAATAAACTTATTAATTGCCAGTATAGCTGAACTGATTAACAAATGCTAACAGTCTTCATTCTAAAAGAATTCTACCAGATTAAAAGTATTTTGAGTTTATTTGGCATAGTGTGTTTTAATGTATAAAAATTTCAAACATTTCTCCTTCAAAATTTTATAGCTGTGTACCGAGAAATTAATATTTTGATTACTGTCAGAATAACACTGCATTACCGGGTCTGTATTTGAGCAGAAAAGCTCTAAGTTTGTTCTCTCCAAAGAGCCAATAAAAATACATACCACAGAATAATAAATTAAAATAATAGTAAATAACACTAACCTTGAATGGAGGCCATTTGTCATTTATTTCTGAATAAAAGAGCCTGCAAGCATACTTCTCACACCCCTGAAATTCCTAAATTCCAAAACTATATAAAACCCACTTACACAGCTATAAATATTTCCAAGCTATTTGCAATGCAAATCACTTTATTATTGTCTCCTGCCTTTGACAGTGCCCATATTTTTTAAAGACTTTTTTGGGGGGCCACACAGTAAAGCACCAGTCCAGCATTACTATTTTCTGCCACTGCTAACATGTGAGAAGTCTTTAAAAGCTACTTCACTGTCAGCCTTTCTGCCACTGTTATTTATATTCATTAACACAAGTTTCAAAGCTTCTGAAGGCCACAGCAACCTACATGATGTGCACCACAACTTCTCCCACACCAACCCAGTTACTCAGTGGACTCCTGTTATAGCAGGCCTTTCAGTGATGTTCACCATCATTACTGGCACAAGTTACCAACTGGTGTGAACTTGCAGCTTTCACAAAGATCATGCCCCTAGAACTTCTACATGATGTTTCTGGAAAAAAATGTACTGTGCCAGTGCTCCAAATAAGAAAAATCTTTATTTAGTCAAAACTAAGGGAGAAATCTCACGCCTGGCAGAGAGTTGCTGGAAGAAGCTGCCCACATGCTCAGCCAGCTGAAGCTCAAGGTAAGATGAGATTCCACAGTTCTCCCATAGACAAGGTGACACAGGTCTGAAAGTATACACAATTTTTCTTGGCGCTCTTCTGCACATTATATGTGGCATATTTTCTAAATGTGCAATTAAGACTGGATGCAGTAGGAACAGAGCCATATAATTTTACAAGAATTTTGTTGTGCTGGGAATGGTGAGATAGATACAAGGTGACTAATAACCCATCTCCATCACCTGGAGTTAATTTTTTTTTATGGCACTGGTTATTTCTGCAAAGAAACTTAAAAGCTTTTTTCTTTGATACTAAATTATATTGCAGTGAAATATGTAAAGCAACAAAATAGTTGAAAAATTATGGCCTGCTAAACAAACGTAGCATGGCATACCTACTAACTGTATGCTAATAAGTACAATTACAAATTCTAACAAACTACTTTCTCTTATAGAAGTGGCTTTTTGTTTCATTTACTATTTTCATATAAGATACACGAAAGAAAACAGAATAACTAAACCAGTAAAAATCAGAAGTTCTGGGTAGGGATACAGATAATTTAAATTACTAATATAGATATTAATAGAACACCTAATGAGCACATCTAGAACTTCTTACAGAATCTGGGGGGAGGGGGTTTCCACAGAGCTCAAGGCACATTGTGTACCAAAAAGTAACATTTTTACTTGCATTCTGTTAATTCACTGTCTCTTAGTAACTTTTAGTTGCTAAGAAGTAGCAGCCAGCAGAAATCAGTATCATGGTGATAGATATGTTTTATGTATAGAAATGTTTCCCAGTTTCCCAGTAACCCAGTTTCACACCTTTGATCAGCAATGCACTTTTACAGTACTTCATAGTATATTTACAATTTTATGTCACATGACTATTTTAGAATTTCTCTGCAGGTTTGGTAAGAAAGTAATTTTATTTCTTTATGGACCTTCTGATCATCAGATAACTTTAAAAAATTGCTTTAATTGCCCCAGTTTTCAGAAAAGACCAGTCCTCACTTTCCTACTTCTTAGCAAAAAGGAGTGCACTCTAGTTGTCCTAGGAGTGCATTTATAAAACACAAATCTCACCTGACTATAAAAAGGGCTAGTATTGCTTCCAAGTCTTTAAAAGTTTGTGGTCAACATTTATGGAAACTGTTACTACATAGTGCTGATTGCAAAGTTAAAGATTCGTCTGGAACCACGACATCATGTACTGCAGCAATTTGAGGATGGTTTTTTTCTCCCTCTACTGCACATGCCTGGTTCCTAAGTCAGAACCTACTGGCAACTCCTTTTACTTTCCATTTAGGTCTGTGCTTAGCTCTGGGTTCTAGATACGTGCTTAGCTAAATAACAGAAATTCGTAAGAGCTAGAAATACTGTTCATAGATACTGAAAGAGAAAAATAGTCCTTTTAAATTTGAATTCTGTTGAAAAAAATCACGTATAATGTGAAGATACTTTGAATGTTCAGAAGTTGTGCATGTTAGTATTCACGTGTTACTGTATACAACCAATTTAAGAAAACAAAACAACAAAAAAAAATTGTATATGGCAAAGACCAACATAAAGTTAAGTTGTTTTTAAATGACCCAAGCAGTATTAAAAAACTGTCAGAAGCAAAACTGGAAATTTTGAAATTCCGTTCCTTGGCACTATGCTTTCATAAACAAAGGAACAACCCTCAAGGCCTCAATAAAAACAGAATAAATTTTTTTTCAGTGAATTAATGTTTCCAATTTCACAACCAATAAACAAGTTTAAACTATCTCCTTTCTAATCCAAACTTTTCCACCTGTATCACCATTATATGCAAATAACCATTAAATACAGCACAATACATGACCAAGCAGAGAGCAAGGCAATGTTACTACTTTAATTTTGCTGTTTACAATGTTCATGAAAGATGCCCACTGTGGGACTTTTGGGAAACTATTTTATCTACCTCAAGTAGGAGAAATGCCATCTTTTTATCAAGCTTGAATGCAAAAATAAATTCAGTGCTTTCTGATATATAGCTGTAGAAATCTGTCAAGGCCGGCACACATAATTTGAGATGATACCTAGAGATATTGAAATACAAACCAGTACTGCCCTGGTTATTATAAAGTTAAGCCTTGTTCATAACAGCATTACATATCCTTCCTTTCAGAGAATACATAACTTCTTTATATAAACTCATATATATTTTTTTTCCTTTTAAAATTGCTTTAATAAAGTATAGTCTAAGGATCAAAGCTTAAGCTTCTTTGAATTACAGCAGGTGGTTCAGGAAATACACTGAACCAAATCATGCTTTTAACATTTGCAGAGTTTCAGAACAAATTTCCTGAGCAGAACCATGGTACTAGGAATATCATAGCTTCTAGATAGTCACAGATATGGATGTAACTAGGGACAGACATTGGAGCATCAAGAATCCTCAGATAGTTAGTCTGTCAAGCACTAACTCTCATTATCCCTAGCCCAAGTGCTCAGCCAAATGGCTTCCTGTACAGCCAGTCTGATGCCTTGGCCACTAGAATCCAACTCAGTCTTATTTCCTGACAACACCAGTGAAATACTGATGACAAAGTTACAACTTGCACACCTGCTTTTAGCTTCTTTCAGTACCATTTCCGTTGCTGAAGGAATTAATGTTGTGTTATTAAATCAATGCACAATTAACTCAACTGTTTAATCATTACATCAATGTACAATGAAATCAGTAGCTTAATCACTCATTGCCCTCTATCAATCCATGTTCAGGCCCTCATCTCACAATTTTTGTATTTCTTCAGTTTTGAACATGTTAGGCATTGCTTTTGATAAGATTATTTTCACATATTTAGGTTAAATACCAGTCAGTGTACATATTTCAAATTAAGAACCATTATCCTGTCCCAAAACTCTGAAAGCGATTTAAACAAAAGAGATTCTCAGTCTCAAAGAAATTCAATGTAACATATTGAAACAATAAAATAGGTAGGAAAGCAAAAGGTGAAAGTACTCTAAAACAGATCAAAATAAGTAACAAGAATCGTATGAAGTCCTTCTCAGCAATCATTACATTTGTAAGCAGACTGAAGTAACTCAATAGAGAAAGAGAAGGTAGCACAAACAGGGTGGTTAAAAGCTAGGAGACAAGGAACAATGAAGCCAAGGCAAGAACTAAAAAGTTGCTTCACATCACTTTATATTGCACATATATAAATAAATGAATTGGGAAAAGATTGAAAAAGGACATCACAGGACAATACAGGCTCTCTCTGGTTGATTTTTTTTTTTTAACTTTATTTTAATTTTCAGGGATTCTTTTAGCACTGACAACACCAAACTGTTCTAGAACACAAATACATACTGTCCAGAATTAACAGCTTTACATTCCAATGTCATTTAACTCTATATTTTTCATTAAAGTATCCAGGATGCAACAGGAAATTTAGTTCTACTTTCCTTTTATTTAGTGACCCCTTAGCTCAAAAATCTGCAGAAGAAATAATTTTGAAAAGAGAATTTTTTGTATGTGAGATAATCTCTACAGTAATCACAGGGATCGCTAGTATCAATAACACACGTTGTCAAAAATGTATATACTTTAGCACTTACTTTCATAAAGTATCACAAAAGAAGATATTCAGTTTGGTATCAACCAAGCATCCTAAATTTTGTGACTTTTTCAACTCAACACACTCAGAAAGAATACCTGACGTCAGGAACTGTGTTTGAGAGCATAGCTACAGGAGGCTGTACAGAATATTTAGATGTCAGTGTGTGAAAAAGGTAGTCATGCTGTAGAGGAACAGGCCTGGGGCACTCATGTCTCTGAATCACTGCCAGGATCAGCAGATCGTCACTGTTAGGAGGATGCCATTCTTTCTGCACAGCCCTCAACTATCATTTGACACCACTGCAAGAAGGGCAAGACAGTACAATTAAAAACAATGGATTGAAAAGGAGACAAGAACGAAATGCAATTATTGGACCTAAACAATGCTCTACCTGGATTTTGTAAAAGGAGTTTGCCATTCATTTTACAATCAACTTTTATGATGGTCTTTGCTTCAGATTGCTTGTTCTGGTCGTATACACAGGGTTTATTACATATTAAAGAATCCCTCTACAATAGCATAAGTAATGAAAAAGATAAACCTACAGGCAATCAGGAGCAGGAAGGATATTTAAATCCTAACTGTATCAGAGGCTGAGCTGAAAAAGCTGTTGCCACTTTAAGTTAGTGGAGTGTTCGATTTGCCTTGCAGGGCCAAAATGCTCCAAGGACCATCTGGGGCAGGGGTGTGTGTGAGGGCTTTTTATTCCTGTTTAGTCTTAATGTAGGATTGCATAGTTTTTCAGAGCCAAGATGCTGAAGATTACTTATAATGAAATGCTACTGGAAGACGGTTGTAATTAGATTGGTCCGCAATTAAGATACAGAGCATATAATAACGTTTTTACCTTTAGCTAAGCACACAAGCTTATTTACCTGGATGAGGCAAAACTTGGCTTAAAATTGAGAACCTTAATAATCCTACCAATAGATTCTGCTGTTCTATCAATTGCACAAAAATAACTATTTGCAGGAACCAAATTAAGCACCAGCTAGCATGAAATTGCATTCAGGATTAATATTCAAAAATCCAGACAGGTACAACATATAAAGTTTTTAAAATGTATTTTGTATAACATGAGTTTGAATTTCTTTTCATTTCAACAGAGTGCTTATCTGAACTAAACAGAAAGACAGTGTGGGTCCACGTAAGGAAATATAAATCTAACTAATTGCAAGATGATGCTATTATTGGAAAGCACAAACAATAGCAAAATCATAATGGATGTAATTTTTTTCTTAGTATAGCAGCAATTACATGCTGATTTTTTTAAAGCAGCAAACTTACTGTGATGATATTGATTTGTTACATTATTTCTCCTACCTATACAAAACTAATGAATACATAAGCTTCTTAACATATTAGCTAGTCTTACTCAAAGTTTACCTATCATTTAAAATCCTTTCAGTTTTATTAAAATTCACTTACCTGAAAAGTATAAAACCGGGTCCCATTAGGAGGATGCACTTTAGGAGAGGCAGAGACAGTGTTCATATCCGAGAATATCATTTCTGGTCACACACAATAAAATCCACAGAGAGCTACAGATGCAGAGCAGAGTGCTAAGCTCGGAGACAAATCCTTTTATACATTTAGGGAGGCAATTGGACAGAATTCTGCCTGCCCCATCGGTTCAGATGTACAGTGACAGTGCTTTGAATTCCTCACTCCTGCATCTGTGAGCTAAACTGTAAGGTCATTGCTCCCTGACCTCCAGCTCAGCCAGCCCGTTGCAATATGCATGATGAATAAAAATTAGAAATGCCAAAGAAAAGAGAGCCAGAACCTACAGTACATGGAGCTTGTGCAGAATCTGGCAACGCTTTGGACCTGCCCATCTGTTCTCAGTGATAATCACCTCCCTCCACCACAGCCTTGCAAAGTGATTATGCTAAGCATCCCAGTTAACCAATAAAACACAGTTTCATTTCAAGCAAGCATGCACAGTGAAAAACAGAGGACCTCTTCTGACTAACCTGAAGCATGCCTCGTGTTCAGTTTATAGCTGTATTTGATAACAACGATAATTTTATCATTTCAGTTGCTGACAGCTATGCTAACACATATAACTCTCTTTAAATAACACAAAGGTGGGTTTTTTGTAATTTTCACTGTCTTATCTAGAAAAAAAAGAAACTGTATATTGCTCTTCAATTCAGTATTTTTTACATTTTTTAATTTTTGGTGCTACTACTGGGGAGAAAAAAATATTTGTGAGATTGTTTACAGAGCTACAGTCAGTTTAAATATAATACACATTATAAGCTTCTCTTTCCTCATCTTTTCCAATTATTGTTTTCTCATCTTCAGTCTGAATCTCTCTTGAAAAAAGGTTTAACGTTGCTAAGTATAAGGTTGGAATTATATTCTGAGCCTTACTGTGCTTATCAAAGCTGTAGACCTACAGCTTAATTCAGTAGCTATACACAAGATGTTTAAAAGAAGTTATTTTTTAAAGCTGAAAATACTTGTGAACACCTGCCCTGAACATTCAAAAATCATTCATCACATCTTTTCTTCAAACAAAGATCATCTGAACTACATGAAGATGATAAAGTAAGTAATACTCAAAGAACTTGACACCTTTCAGCAACCAAAAATAAGTGTTCAATTTTCAAAAATTGAAAAGTAAGGTTACAGAAAAGGGTAAAATTGTAAAGTGGTTGCAAAACTAACTTTGCATGTTCTGTCAAGCACTTTGCATTTTATTCACAAGGTTTAAAAGAGACAGAAAAACCACTTAAGAAATTGTACTTTCAAAAGGAACTTGTCAAAATTCTAAAAGCCTGGTGAGTCGCCAGGCTGTGTTTTCTATTCTGTTTTATCTTAATGCTTTTAGCAATAGGAGATAATGCAACTTCTAAAGTAAAATGACTATGAAAGGAGTTGGAAAAGATGCAGAGAAGTCTGTCTGTTTAAATGCGTATGTCAGAGTGGCGCATACTGCAACAATATTTTGTAAGCCAAAGAGAAAAAAATCTTCTCAGATCCTATTCACATCTAACAATTTCTTATAATTACCGTGATATGGCTTCTATAGCGTTTACAGAATCAAAGCAAAACTACTATCTGGAAAATTTTCTTAAGACCTAGATTTTAGATTACAGTGTATTCTCCCCTCTTTGATTTCTCTTCCAGAAGATCCAGGTGCTTGTATTAGCAAAGAGGCCCCTCAACTGGTCAAATGAAAGATACCAGTTTGTTTATAATCTGAGTAGAGGATCTTTTAATATGAGCTGATATTTCTTCCTCATAATATGCCTACCAAACACGTGCTATTTCTCCACAGTGCAAGGAATAAAGTTTTTTTTTTATGGACATTTAAAATGGCTTGCCCTGAAAGAAGAAAGAAGTTTACATCAGAGTTTCCTCACCAAATGCATAATTTGAAGAATCCATGTGCAAAATCCCAAATACATTCCTCCACTAGACAAGTGTTTTCGCTACTTTACACTACTCAGTAACTATACCTATAGCTTGAAATTCTCTTGCTTCAACTTTCATAACTTAAATCTTTGTTTCTTTCAGGGATATAGAAAACTCTGTTCATTTTCTCATATTAGCATGTGCTACATCTTAAAGGAGTTAATTCACAGTTTAACCCAACTTCTCTAGTCACAGTTACAATAATGCGTTTCATGATCATAACACTACAGCTGTATTTAGACTTTCTAGTTCCCTATTTGTTCCTCTAGGGCTGCACATCTTCTTTTAGCTATAGCCTTCCACTGGGAGCTCTTACTGGGATCACAGTTCACCATGTCTTGGCTGTCTGTTACTTGAAAAATGCTATTCAAATTACTGTTCCTGGTCTTTTATCTGTTGTTTTCCTGCCTAGGTGAAGAAATTTGCAGTTAAAAAACCTACCACCACCACAAAGAAAAAGCAACATTCCCCCCCATGCCTGCATTTCAGTTCCAATAAACATATGTCCCTATCTAATCAGAATAATTCTGCAGAGAAGGCACAGGGTGTAACTGTTGTTCTAACTCTCCACTAACTTCCACTTTGTGAGGAAAGGTAATTATGAATTTTCTTCTATCTCACTACAATACAGGCAACATCATATTCTTGTAGGATCCTCATGGAATCAGAGAGTCATTTTGGTATAACACTGAAAATAGATGGAAAACATTTGTTTACAGCAGGGTTTTTTTTTCTGAAAAATATGAAACTAGCCTCCTGTCAGGAAGCAGTTAGAGCACAGGTAAATTCCGTAAAGCATGAACTGATGCATGGCAGAATTTGTGTTCACAATGACAGAAAGAGTCGCATTTCAGAAAAGCCAGCAGCCCCAAAGCTGGGATTCAGCAATCTCCTTGGAACAGGAGCTGAAACCAGGTCTCCCATGTCTAACTGAATGCAACAGCAACTTAGGAGGGTATCCAGCACATGAACTGGAAGACAGCAGAAAATGGAACTGAAGGAAACTGAGTGGACCCAACAGGACAGCGAAACACACCTAAGGACCATGACTACAGCTCAGTGGAAGAAGTACTTACAATGGATGCAATCCCCCATTCAAATATTTGCTCCCACGAATCTTCCAACTAATGATTTAATTATTCCATGAACTGAGACTTGTAGTGGAGGAAAAAAAAATCTCACAGATGAAAAGAAACAGCTCTACATGTTTAAAAGTAGGAGATAAGGAAATGCTTCTGAGATGGCTTTAGTTCCAGTTACTTTTGAATGTATGAGTTCTCAAGCACTGAATCTGTAACATATGAATTATGTTGAATTTACATTTTAATCAGATACTACTCTCCAAAATTTTCAGTGTGATTATGTATTTAATTTTTAAGTGTTTTTTTAATGTTTAACCTATGATTTTTGATAGCAGCTACAAAACCCATGATAATTTTTATATATCAGATATCTATCTATCTATCTATCTATCTATCTATCTATCTATCTATCTATCTATCTATCTATCTATCTATCTATCTATCT
>VZUI01023086.1:0-25828 GCA_013401135.1 Cettia cetti
CATCCATCCATCCATCCATCCATCCATCCATCCATCCATCCATCCATCCATCCATCCATCCATCCATCCATCCATCCGAGGGATAGGGATACCCAGGACGGGATAACTTCCCCTGGCGTCGGTTGTGCGTTCCCCTGGGAGCAGAGGGGGTGTGTGCCTGCCCGGGCTCTCTCCTCGGTGCTTTTCTCCCCGGGGCTCGGCCGTCGGGGGTCCCGGTGCCGGCCGCCGTGCGACCCCCGCGCTGTCGCTCTGTTGCAGGCGGCGCCAAGGGGAGCGGAGCGGCGGCGGCGAGCAGCGGGGAGCGGGGGCCCTTCCTCTCGCCCCCCCAGCAGGACTGTAAGGACGAGAAGGAGAAGCCGCTGGGAGCCTCCTCGCCTTCCTGCGGGGACCGGCAGCGCGACGGCGGGGACCGGCAGGCCGGCGCCGCCAAGAAGAAGACGCGCACGGTGTTCAGCCGCAGCCAGGTCTATCAGCTGGAGTCCACCTTCGACATGAAGCGCTACCTGAGCAGCTCGGAGCGGGCCTGCCTGGCCTCCAGCCTGCAGCTCACCGAGACCCAGGTGAAGACCTGGTTCCAGAACCGCAGGAACAAGTGGAAACGGCAGCTCTCGGCCGAGCTGGAGGCGGCCAACATGGCCCACGCCTCGGCGCAGACTCTGGTGGGGATGCCGCTGGTGTTCAGAGACAATTCCCTCCTCCGAGTGCCGGTGCCCCGGTCCATCGCCTTCCCCGCCCCTCTCTACTATCCCGGCAGCAATCTCTCGGCCTTACCGCTCTACAACCTCTACAACAAGATCGACTACTGAGCCCCGCGCCCCTCGCCCCGCGCCCGCCCCGTCGGGACCCGCACCGGGAGCGGGGCCGGGGCCGCCGCGGGGGCTCCGTGCGGGCTCTCAGGCCGCCCCCATGGAGGGGACACAGCACCGAAACTGACGGGAGGGACGGGCAAACGGAGAGCCCGGGGCGCCGGGGGCACCCCCCGCTCTCCCCTCCTACTATCCTGCCACTTGAAAAGAAAAAAAAAAAAAGAATTAATTAAAAAAGCGTTATTTCAGATCTGTAAATATTTTTAAAGAAAGTAAGAAAGAAAAAAAAAATTAAATCGTTTTAAGCCTCGTTTGTAAATTTGCCACCTCTGTCGCGTGTCCCCGAGGGGACCCCGGCACCGGGGGGGCTCCGCAGCCGGGCCGGGAAGGGCCCGCGGGCCCGGGGATGGATGCACGGGAGAGCCAAAACGACTCGTAACGCCGAGGGTTTATTTTCCAGGAATTTTTGCTCCTTATCTCGTTTCCTGCAGGGAATCCCAGCCGAGCCTGACCGTCCGCCCGTGCCAGGGTCGGCGGGGGCTCGCTGCCCTTCTCTCGGCTGGGAGATGAAGGGTATTTCCCGAAAAGTTTCGTAAACTGGGACCTTTTTTTTTTTCTTCTGTTTTTCGGAGTGTTTTGGTGGAAGCCGCGGTGATGGGCTCGGTGATACCGGGGACTGGTCCCTGCTCTCCGCGCCACGGGCTGGCACTGGGCATCCTCGACGGCTCCCCACGGGACACAGCCTCGATCGGTCACTCAGAACCAATAAATCCCGCGGCAAGTGGCGATTAAACCGCGGCCACCGGCTCCGGGGTACGGCCCGTACCGAGCGCCGGGCGAGTAACAGCAACAGCAACGAGGACAGCGAAAAACAACCCCCCGAAAAACAGAGAAATAAAATATCCGAAGGGATAAATAAGGCGTTTTTCTGTGCAGGGAAGGAGAATGCTCTCCCCGCCATCCACAGCCGGTGTTTGAGCCACAGACCTCTCGCCCCGGGGTAGCGGCAGCCGGGCTGGGGAACACAGCCCCGCTCCGTCGCTCCGCCTTTCGGACTCTTTTTTTTTTTTTTTAGGGGTAATATTTTGGGTTTTATCCGTTAACACTGCTAAAGAAGCCCAGCAGCAGCCTCTCTTTCCCCGCGGCACCAGCCCGTGCTGTTCCCTCGGTGACATCTCCCGGGCCCCTCCGTTATCCCCGCCGGGACGGGACGGGGAGAAGGCACCGACCCCCTCAGGCTGCCGCCGCCCCGGGAGCGGCGAACTACAACTCCCAGCAGGCCCCGCGGCGGCGGGCTCGCGGCGCACGTCGGGGACGCAGCGCCACGCGCGTTCGAACCGGCCAATCGCGGGGGGCGGGCGGCAGTGCGCGCGCGCGGGCGGCGGCGGCGGAGGCTGAGGTGAGGCTGAGGTGAGGCCGAGACCGGGATCGGGACCGGGGATCGGGACCGGGGATCGGGACCCTGGGCACGGCCTGACCCTCCGTCCCGCCCGCGCCTTCCTTCCCCGCTGCGGCCCCTCCCTCCCTGGTGCTTCCCAGGCCCTTCCCTCACTCTCTTCCCTTCCCGCAGCGTTTTCCACGTCCCGGCGCTCTTCACAGGGACCGAGGCCTCGGGGCTACCGTAACTCCGAAAGCTTTTCCTTGGCGGCCCGTGGAGCAGCGGGAGGAGCTCGTTCAGCATGAAAACGGTACTTTTGAGTTTCGTGTTTTCTGAATAAAAGCGCGGGCGGGGAGTCCCGAGGCTCTCACCGGGGCGTTCTGCTTTGTTCCAGCAGCTGAGTGACACCTGTGCCAAGAGAAGCTGTAAAAGCACAGATTTCTTGCTTGTTCACCAAAAATTATTGTTTTTTTCTTTTTTTTTTCCTCCAAAAAGTTAAGTCAGAATCGCCATTTTAGCAGCATGTGCTTTCTCTGTAATATTTAAAAGTTTTTTCTTGTGATGCCTCAACATTTTACCAGGACTTTGTTGTTTGAGGAGGGCACAGCACTGCGGTTTGGTAATCCTGGTTGTGGAGCACCTGTTTTTATGAAATTATGGACCTCTGGGTCTGATTTTTTTGTTTAAGAGGCAGGATGTTCTTAAATTCTGTTATTATGAACATGGTTCTGGATTAAAAATATCTTTGGGACATCCTTCCAGGTTTCTTGTGTAAGTGGCTTTGCTCCCTGGGGCTGGTTAATAATTTGTAACAGGCCTCAAATAATACAATAACTTGTACCTCAAACCTCATGTTTTGTTGTTTGAGTTCTATGGCCTAAGCAGACACAACAATAAGCTTGTCCAATTTAATTTTCCTTGTTCTGAATTCTTTTAGATTTTGTGTCTCTGGGCCTGCATTTGAAACATTCTCAGCAGGTGATGCTGAATTCCAAGTTGCATTCCCATGGAAAGATGTGTGGCAAAGCCTCAAGCCTCTCTTTTCCCAAGAGTTCCCAAAGCAAGGCTAAAAAAGGGGCTCATAAAGAAGCTTTTCTATTATTAAAAAGGTTTTTCCCCTGTCACTTCATGCTTAAATAGCAGAAATAGCACTTTATATTGACACAGTGGGGTTATTTTTGTGGTTTTTTGAAGGATGTCTTAGAGAGCAAAGCTCCCACCCAGGGAATGTGTGTTCCTCACTTTATTGCACACCTTGATGATGGTTCAGTTGCTGACAAGCCCTGAACTGGAGCCACTGTGCCCCAAATTTGCACCTTGCCCTTGGCTCAGCTGCTCCTTGTCTCCTGATTTATTCTCAGAGGTGTCATCTCACCTTTGCAGTTGTACCCACGAGTCCTGTCAGAGTGCTCCAGAGCATCTGAGCTGATTCCCTGCTCCCTTTAGCAGAGGGGGAATGTGCTGTGAAGGCCTTGGGAAGCCTGGAAAGAGGCTGTGGTTGCTTTGCTGGTGGATGTGTAACCAGCAGTTTCTTCTTTTAGAGTGTTTGTAAGGTCCAAGCTGTTTTCCAGCTGAAATTTGCAGTTCATATCTTCTGCTGGGCTTGGAATTTTTCAACAAACCCCTCCTGGGATGGGAGTGCTGCGTTTGCCTTTGGAGTCATTGTTCTTTGATTGAGCTGTTGATGGTTTTGTTTTTCCTGGTCACTCCACATTTCAGCACTTCACAAAACATAACTTTTCCTTTCTTTACCTGCCTTTTGGGTTCTCAGAGAGAGGGGAAAAGAGCCTTAAAGCTTTTTGTTGCACATATTTCACAGCACTTCTGGAAGCCTAAAGGTCTGAAAGTTGCACAGTGCCCAAAACTATACAAAAGATAATCCAGTTGCAATTCTTGGAAGTGTGTGACAGTCATACCAATCCACACTTTTTGGAGTTTTCAAATCCACTTCCTTTCTGCTTTACTTTTTTAAACTAACTTCTTGATGTTCACAATAACTTATAAATATTTACTTCAAAAACAGAGCCACACACTCAGCAGAGTGGGGGAAACACATTTGTAAGTAACAATATCTCAGCTTGTAGATTATAATAGTGATTGTAATATTTTTGTGTTTATACATGTTGGTATTTAAAAGCTCTCTGTATAGAAAGGCTTTTACTGAGGTTTTGGACAGGGATTGGCACCTTGAATTTTAGAGTTTGTGAGAATTTTGGGTGTTGTGAACCTGTTCTGTGTGAAAGGCAGTGACGTTTCCAGGTCTGCTTTGGGCTGCCTTTCAGAGGGCTCAGTTTTGTTCACTTGCTGTGTTCTAGGAGTCATTAACACTGCCTCTGTGCCTTATTGTCCTCAGATGACAGGATCAAACGAGTTCAAGCTCAACCAGACTCCAGATGATGGCATTTCATCAGTGAAGTTTAGTCCAAACACTTCTCAGTTTCTGCTGGTTTCATCCTGGGACACAACTGTTCGGCTCTATGATGTTCCTGCCAACACCATGAGACTCAAATATCAGCATTCAGGAGCTGTCCTGGACTGTGCTTTTTATGTAAGTGTGGGAGGGGTCTCTTAATTATTATTTTACAGCTGGAGAGTGCCCAAAGTATGAGAAGTTGTCTGTCCCTGTGCTTTTTTTCACTGACTGTTTTGTCATGTGGCTGATGCTGTGCTCATCATCACTCAGGTTCTCAAACGGTGTCTCCCTTCTAATTCAATTTTAGGATTACACTGCACCCAAATGAGATTTAGGTTGTCAGTCATTTAAAATATGAAGAAAAGGAAATTATTTGGTGTCGCCTCTATCTGCCTTTAAAAAACTCTTTTTAGTTTTACTTCTAAACTAAAGAATTTCATATTGCTCAAAGCACTTAAACAATTTGTAAAGCTTCTCTCTGCTTAAATCTGGGTCACACCTTAACATTTGTGTCTTAATTCCTCTCTTCCCAAAACTCTTGAAAGCAAGTCCTTTGTTATGAGTGTAGGATGCTGAATGCAGAGCAGCCATGGAAACTTAATAAGGTAAATTTTGTACTTTCTAGGATCCTACCCATGCCTGGAGTGGAGGGCTGGATCAGCAACTGAAAATGCACGACTTAAACACGGACCAGGGTGAGCAGATTGAATTCTAAATGCTGTCAGCAGCTGGCCTGAGCTTCAGATTTATGTACTTACATGCACAGACTGTTCTTCAGGTTCTTTAGATGGGGGATATTTCAACATCTGGCAGAAAACAAGTGACCCTTATAAGGACCACCTAAAAACCCAGAAGAATTTGGCATTGCCAGAAAGTTTGGTAGCTGCTTGCAGGATGCCTTGAGTTGGTTTTCTGATGATAATCTTGCTGTGCCATAGGCTGCAGTGGCTCAGTTAGGGGGAAGTAACCAAGCTGAAGGAAAACTGAGCATGTTGTTTTTCAGAGGTTTGTGGTTTGGATGTGTTTAGAATGATCTTTCATGGCAGAGGATATAGAAAGCTTTTGCTTTTGTCAAGCATGGCCTTGTACTACAGTTTTTTTCCCCTAAGAAAACATTGCTTGAAAGTTACAGTTCCAATGCCTTGTTGGTGCAAAATATGGAATTGGTTTGTCTCACTTTTTTTGTGTGTTTTTAGTGTTACAGAGAAAAGCAAATTTCAGCCAGTCACCAGCACCAGCCAATAGCCAGGGCTTGACAAATGAGAGTGTGCAGTAATGGTACCAAAAAGCTCAAATAATTCTGCCACAGCTGACTTCCTGCAAGTGTTTTAATGTTTTCTTTTAAGATGTAATACTAATTGCTCTCTCTTGCCATGTTACTGATATGCACAAACTTAAATTGCTTTCTGTATTTGTGTTTTTGTCAGTGTGACACCAGCTGATCCTTTTACCTGTAAGATCTCTCAGTGACTGCCTAAAATCCTTAAATCCTAAGCTCAGGAGACATAAGTTTAAATGTAACAATCCTGACCTTTGCAGAAGTTATGCTTCTGAAGGCTGAACTTTCCTTACAGAGACTTCTGGCATAGAAATGCACCTTTAGAATGTCAGAAAATGCTTGTGCTGCAGTTGTGTTCTTTTTTTATTCTTTATTTCACACCTTCTGACTGTTTGTAGGGCCAGTAAAGTTGCAGGATGTGGTGTTTTCTTACAGAAAACCTTGTTGGTGCCCACGATGCTCCCATCAGGTGTGTGGAGTATTGCCCAGAAGTGAATGTCATGGTGACTGGCAGCTGGGATCAAACAGTCAAACTCTGGGATCCCAGGACTCCCTGCAATGCAGGAACCTTCTCCCAGCCTGAAAAGGTATGTGCTGCATTCCAGGTGTTAAATAATGCATCCTGGGACTGAAACATCACACAGGACACTGCCTTGGGCTCCCTCTGTGAAGCTGTGAGCTCCATTTGTGAAGCTGTGAGCTCCATTTGTGAAGTTATATTTAATTTTTTTTTAAACTGGGTGAAAGTGTAGCATTTATAAAGATTGGTATTCAGAATGTATTGCCATTTTTGATGAGGGCTTTGAGCTTTCCTCAATGTTTCTTAATTCTTGGTGCTTGTGCTGGACCACATTCTTAAAATTTAAAATAAATTTGAAGGAGAACCAAGCATCTTGGCTTAATTATAATATGCACAGTTGATTTCCTTAAATGTTAAGATTTTAGATATATCACACCCTGGCAGTCCTAAGGTCTGATTGTTTTGGAATGTGCACAGAGAAATATCTCTATAAGAGGCCATTTATGTTTCCTGAAACAATATTTTGGTTCTCTTAATGTGTTCAAAAAATTGAACAGAGTTGCTTGTGTAGTGATTTACCTGTTTTGTATTAATGCCTTGTAAATTTGGGTCTTCTCCTAAAGCTGAAATCCTCTGTGGGAGGATGGGAGACTCAGAGACTCAGAGAAATAAGATAAAATGGGATGATGTTTTCAGCTTTTTCTAATGGCCATGTGATGTGTTAACTTCTCCTGCTGCTTACAGTGGTGCCATGGAAAGAATTATCAGGAATTCCTGTGGTTTTTCAGAGACTCCTAAACACACGCTGGCTTGCTGGATAATTTTACATATGATTTTTTTTTTTGCCTGTACCCTTTAAAAATTTCATTTAGCACTGTGACATCCTATTGTCAAGTCCTAATTATGAGCCATCATTACCTTCCCTTTGCCCCTAAATAGCTCTTACTTTTGTTCCAGCAGAGCTGGATCTACTTCTGGCAAGACCTTTGTGCAGAATAAAGTAATTGCATTATTTCTAGTTTTGATTTATAGATGTATGTAGCATGTAAAGAACTGTGATAAATTGCTGACAGAGTATCATATAATGGACAGGCACAGTGAATCAAGCTGCTTATTGGTTCAGCAAGGTTCATTATGTCATTTTTTTAATGCTGCCTTTGATGAATGTGTACACCTACTCCACTGCATGACAACGGTTTCATTTGATTTATGGCTGTGTGGTGGAGAAAGAACACTCACTGTACAGGTGTGACATCAGTTTGTGAAGAAGATTTAAGATATTTAATGTCCTTTATGCCTTTGTTTCCCTATATGTACACAAACACGTTTTATATGGCGTTCATGAATATTTCTGGACCAATTTTTACATCAATAACAAAAAAACTGTCTTGTTCAAAGGTGTAACTACTATCAGCTCAAAGTTTCTTACCCTTTTTAAGAAAAATTGGGATCATCAGAAACTTTGGGCAGCTCCTGTGTGAATATTTAAGACTTTCCCCATCTTAAAATCTCAGTCTTAACAGTTCAATAATCACATTTTAGAGAAGAAAGCATGCTGGGTGGATGAGGGTTGGTTAAAGGAAGCTTTTTTATCTATATGTATGCATACACACCTGTCTGCTTAGCTTTTTATTAGAAATTAACTTTTTGAAAACGTATTTGTAGCAGATGAAGAGGAAAGTTGTGTGTCTGATGTTTCAGTGCAGTCTCACCAGAACCAAGCAGCTTTGTTGGGCTTCATCAGAGAACCAGAAAGTGAAACCAAATGAAATCTCCCAAGCACAGGCCAAAAGTAAACTGATTCCCTCTGGCAGGATTCCAGATCTCTTACACTTTTAATTCCTGATCTGAGGAATACCCAAGATCTGTTTCCTGTGTGTTTGGTCACTGGAAAATGCTCATTCTCACCGTTTGCTCTTGTTAGCAGCTCAGTGGCAGCTGGATTCCATCTGCTTATGTATCAACTTGGAATTCATTTCATAGCACAGGTGTTTTTGACTAAACCTCTTTCCTTTTTCTTGGTTTTATTTTTTTTAAATGTATTACTGGAGATGAACTGCATCCCAAGCAATAGTTGGAAACAGCAATTTGTGCACTAAATATTTTCATACGAAATTTGATAAGCTAAAATTTCCCACTGAGCCAAGTTTTGGGGTAGAGTTAAAATTCCAAGCCATTATTTTTTTTTAATATGTCAAGCATATTGCTTTCTTCAAATTCACTTAGTTTTATTAAAGTATGCAAAGTAATATGTAATACACAAAGTAAGATTTTTTTTTTTTTAATGATCTCTTGGTGATTATTGTTTTATTAACATGAAGCTCAACTCAGAATATTCAGTTTATAATGAAAAATACTCAGTTACAGGGTGGAGGAAAACAGAGAAGAGAATGTGTGATGTGTTTTTGTAGGACTGAACTGCAGGATCATGAGCTGACAGTGGGACTGCCAAACCACGCAGAGATTAATTCCAATACCCATCACTTCCCCTCCTGTTCCTTTGTAGGGGTTTTTTGTTTGCCATTCATTTCGGTAAATTTAATGCTTGGAATAGGTTTTGAGCTTTTGAATGCTGCATCAGGATGTTTTTACTAACCAGCTGCACATTGCTGCTGATTATCCCAAATTTGGGTTGTAAATTAAAGCTGAAGGGAATTCTGTTGCTGTGCATTCCATGGGAGATGCCACCAGCGTGTTATTGCTCATTGCTGACAGCTTATTCTGTACAAAGAGCAGGTTTTCTTTTCAGGCTAATGTTAAATACTGTAAATATATATATTTTTTTAAGGTCTACACCCTCTCTGTGTCTGGGGACAGGCTGATTGTGGGGACAGCAGGTCGCAGGGTGCTGGTGTGGGATTTGAGGAACATGGGATACGTTCAGCAGCGAAGGGAATCCAGCCTGAAATACCAGACCCGCTGCATCAGAGCCTTCCCCAACAAACAGGTATGGGAGCAATGGCAGCAGTCACATTTCTGCTGAATATTCTTCAGGAAAAGGGGGGGGGTATTTTCAAGTTTTCAGTGAGGATGTGTTTTATAATCAAACTTTGGGAGGGGGGAGGCTTCCTGTGGTACATTAATTCTCTTTAGTGCAGCTTAGCAATGCTTGCCACTGATTTACCAGCATGTTACATTGTCATTTTGTTCCTCAAGATTTGTCTCCTTTTTAGAAATAACCTATTTAATGAATCACAATGCTGGCATGTAATTAAAAAAACATCCTTCCCCATCCCAGTTGCAGTAGAAGAGATGAAGCCAGAATTGGTGGTTCCTAAGCAGTTTTTATGCATTGTAACCCAGCGTTCTTGAACAGTCTGTGAATGGGGGCAGGATTAGAACTGCATGAATGTCGTTTATATATTTTTCTTCTTTTCCTCTCTGAGGCTGTGGCATGCACTGCAGAACCCTGGATCCATTATCCAGGGGGAATTGTACAATTCAGGTGCTCCTACAGCTGTTCTGTGCAAGTTAACGTGCTGTGTCTGTAGTATTTCTTTTTCAAGGAAAGCAAGAAGATTGGCTTTCTCTGCCAAACTAATTTGTAAGGGAATTTTCTCCTGTACAGAGTGATAGTACAGGAATTGCAAGACCTAGTTACTTGTTCTTGAACTGGCATGAATGCTTTGTCCATTTTCAGTTCTAGTTATAGTAAAACAAGCTGATCTTCCAGATTGTATTGTAGGATGGATTTTAAAGAGCCTTGTTATAGCTAGGTATCATTGCAATCCTATTTCTGAAAAGATCTATTATGGGCTTAACTCAGAAGTGATAATAAAAGCATCTCAGGTTGCTCCAAGACAGGACTGTAATTAACTGGATAAGTGAACACAACTTGTAATCAAGTTTCACTGAAAATACTATTTCAGCTTGAGTGTTTAGTTGTTATTATAAAGCTCTGAACCAATTTTAATGTAATGTAATTCTGAAACTAAATAGTCCTGTGAGTACCTCTCATATTTCGGATATTTAGGCCTTGGGGGGGTAGGTGAGCAAATGCAAGGGGTTCTTATCTCTTGAAATTTTTTTCCCCAAAGACAAGCTTGTGTTTGGACCTGTAGAAGTAATTACAAGTCTTAAAACTGTGATGCAATGAGAATCTCTCTTAGAAAGCTTTATTCTGCTTTACCACTTTCGTAGAATTTAGAAGGCTATGAAATAAAATTATATTGCAGTCTTTTCTCCAGATGTTAACTTCTATAACATGTAACTCCAATTTTTTTTCTTTTTTTTCTTGTTAGGGTTATGTTTTAAGTTCTATTGAAGGTCGTGTAGCTGTGGAATATTTGGATCCAAGCCCAGAAATCCAGAAGAAGAAATACGCATTCAAATGTCACCGTTTGAAGGAGAATAACATCGAGCAGATTTATCCAGTTAATGCCATTTCTTTCCACAATGTCCACAACACGTTTGCTACAGGTAAATAATCAATTCCTTGTAACACTTCCATCAGTTCCTTTGGTTTTGATGTAAACAGATCAGCCTTTGCTTCATATGCCCTGACGTTTTAAGCATTTAAATTGTATTCATGCCATAAGCAGGGTTTAAAGTTATTTCATGTAGTGAGGGTTCTTAACTCTTAATATTTTTTTCCCCGAAAGACAAGCTTGTGTTTGGACCTGCAGATATAATCACAAGTCTCACTGTCGGCTTAAAACTGTGATGCAATGAGAATCTCTCTTCGAAAGCTTTTTTCTGCCTTACCACTTTTTTAGAATTTAGAGGGCTATGAGCTATAATTGTACTACAGTCTTTTCTCCAGTTAACTGCCTTAACAGGGAGTTTGGGAAATGCTCATTGTGCTCTTTACTGAATGAATCAACCCTGTGTTTTTCCTGACAAAGTCATTAGGAGCAGTTTTCTTTTTTTCCCTGCGCCTCATCTCTTCAGTTTCATTTCCCCCCCTCAACAGCAACTGACAAACGGGTTCATTTCTCCCCCTGACTGGCAGGCGGCTCCGACGGCTTTGTCAACATCTGGGATCCCTTCAACAAGAAGAGGCTGTGTCAGTTCCACCGCTACCCCACCAGCATCGCCTCGCTGGCCTTCAGCAGCGACGGCACCACGCTGGCCATCGCCTCCTCCTACATGTACGAGATGGACGACATCGAGCACCCCGAGGACGGCATCTACATCCGCCAGGTCACCGACGCCGAGACAAAGCCCAAGTGAGTGTCTGCCCCACCTGCAGCTGAGGCTCTCGCAGCCTCCACCCCAAGGTTTATTAATTTTCCTAAATTCATGAATAGCATTATTGATGGCAGGAGATAGTGCAGCTTGACAGTAGGGCTGGGGTTGATGTTATCGCCCTCGCCCAAGCTTTCAATATCCGTCGGTTGATAGACGGCCGATGGATAAAATTGTGCCTGGTTGTTTAGTGGGAGAAGAATGTCAAACTCTTATCCTCTTTCAATAGGTGCTATTATATGAAGCTGTAGAGTTATTGCGAGCTCATTGCTTCAGGAATTGAGTGAAGAAGTCAAGAATAATTTATTGGAGTAAATGTTACCGTGTTTGGATATTTAAAACTTGGAATGAATGCAATCTGTCACACTGAGTATGCACCCAGCTGTCAGAGCGAGCAGCAGATTTAGATTCTGTTCTAGGAAGGTTGTGTAAAATCAAGGAAAAGCTCTCTCAGTTCCTGGGTGTTGGAGTCTGCTGCAGCCCTTTGATAACACACTTTTCTGTTGTTGTTGCTGTCAAAACGAGGCAAACTGATTGATGGAGGTAAAAATTCCTGTTCAGCTGACTTTGGCATGACTGTTACATAGAAAAATTGCCATCCCAGTGCAGAGTTGTGCTGCCCTTAATGATGAAGGCACAGGAGCAGTTGGCTTTGTTTTCAAATTCCTGTTCCTTATCACAGCTAGGTTTTTTCTCTTCTAGTACTCAATGCTTCTTACACCTTATCAGGTTGTCTCCATTATTAAAAGTGGCTGTGAAAACAGATACATAAACGATCAAATTTCTTGAGTTTAAAACTTCAAGACCTTTCCTTCCATTCCCTTAAGTGACTTGTCTGTTGCTTTGGAGCAGCTGTTCTGTACCTATGAAGATAAGCTAATTATTGTATAACTTCCACATCTCTCACTTGGAGATATTTGTTTTAAAGTAATTTTGATACTCCTAAAAAAGTAAAGCCAGAAATACTTTAGTATTTATTTCTGGGAGTTCCTCAAGTAGAAAAATCCAAATGTGGTAATTAAATATTAAAAAAAAAAAAAGTTAAATACATTTATGAGTTGTTTTCTTTTCTTATGTTTTTCAAAGTAAATAAAAGAATACTTGCTGCTGTTGGTTCTCTAATAGTAAGAACTGCTTTCAGTTTTGGTTTCTTTTATTCATTGCTAGTTAGAGTTGCTAATTCTGGAGATGCTTCATTCTGCTGTACAAGGAGGTTAATCTACAATTAAACAATATTTCCTCTTGGCCCTCCATTATTTTCTGGAACAGATGGTTCATCATTTCCTGGGCTGTTAAACACAGCAAGGTTAAGGTTAGACTCTTGGGAATCAGCTAGTTTGGAATCTTATTAGGCTGTAGAAGGAAAACTAATAAGAATACTCCTTAATATCATTTTGTGACTGTAAACAATTATTTATTAGCAAACAATTGATCCCAGAAGGGCAAATTGTTTGAGTCAGTAATGAGCTGAGAAAAGACAGAGCATATCTGTGTATTTGGAAAATAATTGTAACGTAATTGCAATGCATTTAGGCAGGCATCTTTTTGGACCTGTTTCTATCTTTAAATGAATTTCTGAAAACATTAACGAGGTTTATATGCTTTTCTGACATTTACAAGTTGCTTGTGCCAACCTTAGGGCACTAAGAATGATGGGTATATTTTAGTGGTTCAGTAGTGTGAGTCATCTCTGGTTTATTCTAAAAATAAGTTACTTAGGACAGAAGACTAATGGCAGTTTCATAGTGATCTTTTTGCATGTTAATTTGAGTCACAGTGTTTCTGCACAATGCATTCTTAGTGCATCATGATGGTGCCATATTATATAAAGATCTTTTTTTTTTTTCATCATTAAATTCTTCCATTCTGTATCTTGAAACAAGTGGAAGCTGGCTTTCTGCTTTCCTGGGATGTTGAATGTTCTACCTGCTTGTGATTGCTCTAAATGGTCTTCCTAAAATAGAGTTTATTTGTTGCAGGTCTACTTAGACTACTGGTGCTACTCCTTCTCTACAAGAGAGAGAACAACAACTTCTCTACAGCTCCTAACAGGGCTCCACAAAAACAAGCGAAGTGAGAAGAACAATCTTTAATTAAGAAATGTTTGTTTGTTTATTGTAGTTTGTCTAAATCTGTCATTCCTTGCCTGTTTATAATGTTAGTGAAACTATTTTCTTTATCTGCTGTCTGGAGCTGAATTACTTCAGTCCTGTAGATAACCTTTTAAAAATTGAGACATTTTGTAGAATCTGATTATGAGAACTTCCACTCCTTTCTTCTTTGTTCAATAAATATCTATAGATTTTTTGAAAACAAATACTTTGTGTTGCAGCATTTACTGACTGTGAAACAAATGTTGAGACCCAAGCCCTTAAATTGCAGGAGTTCTTCAGTTCTAGATCTTCCTGATGTAAACATTTTTGAATCTTTAATCATTTTCCAATGAGATGAACCAGGAAATAAAAAGAAATGTTTTCTCTTGAGTATTACCACGAAAAGCTGTTTCACTCAACTCTGCAGAGCAGACTCACACAGACTCACTTTGTGTCAGGTGTTACTACTTAAATATATAAAATATATATTTTACAGTGGTTAGTGAGGAGGGACAGAAAAGCTGAGGCTCGAGGAAGGTGATTGAGGTGTGGGTATTTTGGGTTGGAGATTGGATTCATTCTTTGCTTCCAACTTCTTCTATCAGTGCCTGTGTAACCAGTGGGAGCATTTTATTCCCTGTAGGAAAACAAACTTGCTGACAGCAGGAATGGTACCAGATCGTTGCAGAGAAGGTGGTGATGGAGAGGAAACAGCTCTGTGTGTGCAGAAACCTGACAAACCTGAGCTGTTACCAGGTAGACATGATAAATGAGATGTATATGGAATATTTTGTAGTTTGTCATGAGCTAGATATGGATTCTTTGGTAACAGAAACTGGTTTTGGTAGGTTTGGAAAAAATGAAGATCTTCCTGAGTTAAATATGAATAATGCCCTCACCAGAGTGTCATCCAGCCTCTGCTCTGGTAGTTGTGCACCAGCCCTGCTCCTTGCAGTTTTAATTGGCTTTTTTTGCACTGAGGGTTACGTGGCTGATGTTGGGCAGAGGTTGAATTTTTGGTGTCAGCTTAGGAAGCTCCTTGGTGTTCAGGTGTTTTATTATTTTTAGAATTTGAGCTTTGCTAAAGAGGGCAAATTGGAGCCCAGTCATGGGAGCTACAGGTTTCTGTCAGAGTGACTGGCAAAGCAATAATAAGCCTGTGGAAAAGAAGTGAGAATGTGTCCAAATTTAAAAAAAAAAAAAAAAAGTGAAGGCAGAATTAGGCTGGGACTAAGGAAGAAGTGGTTTAGTGATGATGTGGAAAAAGGAATGTGTGAAATGGAGAGAGGATAGAGTGAGGAGTCCTAGGCTGTGGGGAACAAAGTGGAGTAAGAGCTAGACAATATAGGGCAAAACAAACAGAATTAGGGGAATTCCAAATACTTTGGTTGACAAAGGAAACCCTAATATAACTAGGAGATGATGCTACCAGTGCAAGTTTTCAGTGGTAAGTACTGAGGGAAAAGCCTGTTAATGTGCTGAGATCTGCATGTTCCAGTGAGCAAAGCCCAGTATATGTATGAGGGAATGGCTGAAAACCCAGAGGAGAATTCCTTGTGGTAAGTTGGTGTTTTATGTAAATTCCTGAAACAAAACTAGTGAGACAGCCAGTGGGGAAGATGGATGTTGGTTTGTCAAAGCTACAGCTGTGTCCATGTGTTGGGGAGAAATATCACAATGGGCAGTTGAAATACAGATATTTCTTTTACAAGATTAATCTCCCTTTTATTAGCACTCTCCTAGAAATGCAGGTCAAGGCAGAGGTTCATAAGCTGGAGGAATCATGAAACAAGCCTTTTCTGACTTCTGTACCAAGCAGCTGAACAAAGGATGTACTGACTCTTGAATTGAGAGCTAAAAAAACTCCTTAAGTCCCTGCTTTTTGGCTGGTGTTGAGGGCCATGGAGAAAACATGGAGCCACAGCCATCACTGTAATAGAGTCATCAATCACCACAGACTGCTGGCAGCAGTGAATATCCAGGGTTGTCTCTCACAAGAGCCTCATAACACTGTGGTATTAGAAGCCAAGTGGCATCTGTGCCCTGAATGTCACAAAAGCAAGCTGGTAAGTACTTCTTGCTGTTGGCCAGTCCTTCAGGATAATCAGTGTGTGCTTACTGTGTGCAGCTCTGCAGCTCTGCTGCATCTCAGGTGGTGCTGCTGCAATTATAATAAATATTTTTAAAAATGTCTTCTTTAGCTGGGTGTTTTCCAAAGCAAAACCAGTCAAAGCTGAGCTCTGAGCCCCCAACAAAGACTGAAGTGATGCTGTTGAGGGTGACTTTACAGAGCTGTGTAGGTGTTGCCAGCTCCATCTTAATTGCCTCACTTTTAAATGTGCCCAGTGGTTTTCCCTGCCCTGAGTGGCAGATTTCCTGTAGCTGGAGTCACTTAGCCCCCAAGTTCAGCACTAATTCCACTGCTGCATCTGTAACCATGGGCACCCCAAAGCTGGGTGTTTCTACTACTGAGTTCTCTTGCAAATTTGGCCAAAATGACACATCCCCCTCAGGGATTGGTATCAGTGGTGTGGAGCAGAACCCATTTCTTTGGTCCAGCAGACATCTGCTCTGGTGGTTGCACCATTAGCTGCTCTCATGTTGTTCAGTATAATCACAACCACAAAGGCAGTCATTTTTGAACCAATATGCAACTGATAGGGCTTCTGCTCCTCCAGCAATGTGACATTTGCTCTGAAAAGTGTCAGGATTCTTTGTTTCAAATGTTTTTAGACACGTGGAATTTAGAAGTGAAGAGTCAAAGACGGGACTTGCCCAGATATTCTTATAGCTGATATGCCAAATCCTCTCTCTGTGAAATACCTCGTTTCTTCCTCAGGCTGCATGTGCAGTTTATCACTGGATCAGACATTTTCCTAGAGCATGAAAAGCACAAATGCTAAAATGTGTGATATAGCAACATGGGGGAGGTAATAGGTCTTCAGAGTCTCCCGTGATTACCTGCAAAGTGGAAGGGAATAAACTGTTCTCCATGTCCACTGGGACCAGGCATAATGAGCTTAAATTGCAACAGAGATTAGTGTAGACATTAGGAAAAACTTTTCAAGTGTAAGGATGGTTAAGTCCAGGAATAAATGGCCTGGAGAAGCTGCAGTGTCTCCATCTGTGGAATTTTCCAAGCTCAGGGTGAGACCAGTGGCTGCCAGGAATGGTGAGATTTTAACAGGTCCCATCTTTGGGCAGGGAGATAAGGCAGGACTGACTGTCCTTGTGGTGGTTCTGCTCTCCAGCTTCCCCTGGCAGTGGGATCTGATCTCCCAGAGGGGAGCAGTGCCTGGCAAAAAGCTCTGCAGCCCTTATGGCACCTTCCAGTACCTAAGAGGGGCTGACAGGAAGGATGGAGAGGGACTTTGGGCCAGGGCATGGCATGACAGGACAAGGGCAGTGACTTCAAACTGCCAGAGGGGAGGACTGGATGGGATTCGGGCAGGAATTGTTCCCTGGCGGGATGGGCAGGCCCTGGCACAGGGTGCCCAGAGCAGCTGTGGCTGCCCCTGGATCCCTGGCAGTGCCCAAGGCCAGGCTGGAGCAGCCTGGGACAGTGGGAGGGGTCCCTGCCATGGCAGGGGTGGCACTGGCTGACCTTTAATGTCCCTTCCAACCCAAACATTCTGTGATTCTCTGAAGATACTTCTTATAATCAATGGATGCATTAATTTTGTAGGTATTCCTCAACTTGGGTTATTCTGAATTAGGGTTGATTTCTGAATGAAGGTTAATCAAGAGTATCTGACTTTTATTTGCTGTGTAAATACTTTGTTAACATCAGCCTTACCATAACTTTAAGCTTCACCATCAGCTGCACTGAAGAATTCAGCAGTTGAGTGTTTTAATCTATTCCCCACTTGCAGAAACCCACTGTATTCTGCCAAAAAACACAGCAAGGTAGCCTCAAGTAGAAACAAAGCAATAATTTATTCACTTAGGCCCAAGATTTCCTGATAATTAAACTAAGCAAGGGTTGCTTTTGCCTGTGTTTGCTGCAGGCCACCCCTGCTCTGCACCACAACAATGCAACAAAGGCACCGATTGCCTCATCCTCAGCTCGGCTCGGGGCATTGTCAGAGGTGATTCTGCCTGCAGAATTTGTTCCCTAAATAGATAAGACAGACAAAGGTGGAGAGAGAAGAAATATCCTCATTCCACAGATGTCAACAAAGGCACAGAATAAGGAAGTGAATTTCCTTGTCACAGAGCAAAGGCAGGACTTGAACAGATGTCTTGATTCCTAGTGCACGTAATTGGTTTAATTTTTTGCCTCTGCTGTAGACTTACTGTGGGGAATTATTTCAGTTAATCTTTTTTAGTCCTGTGATATAATTTCTTGGTCAATCAAATGGCCAGGGCTTCCGTGTAAAGGTAAATGAGACCAAATTGTAAAAAAAATATTTAAGTCTATCTTCTAAAATGCAATTTCTTCTCATACAATGATCCAGTGTACACTGGTGTGTTGGTATTTAGTAGTGCTACATGGCAAGAGAGATTCCAGTAAAATGCCAAGATTGCCTTTCCTGTAGTGAGGGAGAGATGTAGAAGAAAGTAGAAAGTGCAAGCATTATTAGATGTTGTACTTTTAAAAATAATAAAATGTACTGTTATGTTTCTACATAGTACTATCTAGGCAGAAAAAAATTATAATTCAGCCTCTGCAAATCAAAGGCTATCAAGAAGTATTAAGTAGGGAATTTGTAACTTATTTTGTAAAGCTAAAAAAAAAAATAAAAAAATTGGCACAGCTGTAGCCTATGCAGCAGTCAAGTGAGTGGAGACATCAATAAAAGAATTTATACATATATATAACTATTATTTACCATGTTGCATGCCCATGGTTTCTGATGCCTCCTATTGATGAATCAGTTTTCTTGTCCCACAGAGACATTTTGTGTTCTGGGGAGCTGCAGTGCTGCATGTGCACATCTGGGGATTGCAGGATGCTCAGAGCTTGCTGCAAGGCTGTGGAGAAGCTGCAGGTGTGTTTTCCCTGGAAGCAAATGTAGGGTATTTGCAAATGGGAATGGCCTCCCTGTTCCCAGTCCCAGTTTGCTTTAATATGTTTATAATCCCTGTTTTTAATTTTTCACTTGCTGGTGATAATCCCTACTCCCCTCTGCATCACTTAACGATGTCAACTGGTGGCACAGACTGTAATGAAACAGCAGAAATATCCTGAATTTTACAAATTGTTTCAAGAACATGATCTTGGCTGTTTCTCTTCTACCTATATTTTTAGTGTTGAGATTATTTGATTTTTTGTGTGAAGGCTTTGTGTAGTGGCCTGCAAACACTCGGGCTCTGGAAGGTGGTGCTGCCTGAGCAGTGAGGTAAGTGCCCTGTTTCCATCAGAGAATATTAATTTCTGCTAATGAAATTTTGGAAGGGAGCATTTTAAGAAATATTTGTAGATCAATTTTTCAAATGAAATATCTTATGTGCAGAACCCTCAGCCCTATACCATATTGCAGGAGCATATCAGGGCTGACACATTTTTCTGTTCCTCTTTATTTGTTCTTTAGGATTATAGGCCTTGGTGTGGAAAAATAAAAAGTGCTTAAATCCTTGATTTTTTTTTCCCCTTGGTTCTAATGGAGTCACAGTTCTTTCCTTGTCATCTGCAATGCTCAGATGCTTTTAATAAAGTCCTCAGGATTTAAATAATTAACCATCTTTTTGGGATTACATTTTTTATTCCTAATTATGCGCAAAAGATATATATCATGAAATATGCAGCATGTAATTGTGATTAAAGCGTGCAGCCTCCCCAAAGATGGGCCTGACAGTTTGATACACCCCAAATTTAATTAGGCAGATAATGGGGTTAGAGATGAGATTTGTAAGGATGAGGTGGGGATGGATGTATTGGAGCAAAACTTTTTTTTTTTTTTGATGGTGGTGGAAATCAGTATGGAAACAAATGCAAATCAAGTCATATTTCTCTCCTGATCTCCACTTGTATTGTCTTTTTTTGTCTTGATCTTGAGATTACCCATGAAAAACTGAATTTATCTACATGGGAAGCAAGAAATTCAATGAGTTGCAGAATTTTCTCCATAGTTGGGTCTTTTGGTCGTTCTTTCTTGAGAAATCAAGTTTTGACTGAAACCACAATAACTTTTCCCAGGTAGATTTCCTGGGCACGTTATTAAAGGCTGTCTCCTCTGCTTGGCTGCCTGCTTTCATGAGGGCTGCAGGAATTTGATAGCTCTGAGACCTCCTTCCTCTGTCCAGCCCCGTTGTAATTGGTCTCTCAGTTCCCAAGTTATTAGGGGGGATGAGAGGAGCAGGGGCCAGCAGACAGACACAGCCAATTTCATTGCACCAACCTCATTTCTGTAGGGAACTCGAATAAAAAAAATCAATTAAGGTTAAAGACCCTCCAGTCCCCTCCTTCAATTACTTGGGCAGAACAATCCTTTGGCTGAAGTATCCATGAGGCACAATATCCTCCTCAGCCTTGTGCAGGATTAAACCTCTTGGGGCCGTTGTTTGGAGTGTCCAAGTGTGGGATAAACCCCTGGATTTGCCATCAACATTAGCTGAGCTCATGGAGCCTTTGGCAGTGCCAGGAATCACTGCTGCAGTTTGCAGGGATGCTGGTTCCTCCTCCAGCATCAGGAGTTTCCTACAAGCTGCATTACCCCACAGGAACATGGTGCCATCCTGCTTTTGTTTCAGCATCAAATGACCTTAGTGCTGCTAATTAACCAATTTCTTCTCTCTGCTCGTCAGGGGTTGTCTGATTTTTTCCCACATTCTGGAAATCTCACTGGTCTCCACATAATTCTGTTTATCTCCCTCCCCACCTCACTGGTAATTTATGTTTAAATATTTAACATTTCATCTTCTACTCCTACAATCAGAAATAATTCAAGTATAACTTCTAAGTGGCGCAGACATGAGAGGTTGAATGCAACCATTACCTTTTTACAAGCCATTTTCTGGACTATCTTCTAAATCACCATCAAAATCCCAAGCTAAAAAAAAACCCCAAAAACAAAAAAACCAACAAAGCCCAAACAGGTTTTTATTTGCAGTTCTGACTGCAAACAAAGCCTCTGTGAACGGTCTGAGTTTATGATCTCAAAAGCAGCAAAAATCATCAATTTTCTGTGATCCTGCTTTACCCGGTGGAGATGTCCAGATTCAACTCTTTGGGGCTCTAGTGCCCTTTTCTTCCTCTTATTTCAGTATTTGTTTTGCTAACAGCTTGTTCTCCTGTGGAACTGGTTGCTGTAAAGAAAAAATCCCCTTGTTTGCCTAGAATCTCTATAGTGAGGGATTTTGTTTGTGTGGAGAGAAGGAAATGAAGGATGGAAATATTAATAGAGGAAGCACACATGTTTCAGATGATGTATTATATGTATCCCCTTGTTTCTTGTTTTACTTCTCTGCATTTTTCATTTCTCCAAGGATGTTTTATTAAAAATAAAACCACCAAAAAAAGAAGTGATGCTTTTCCTGTGCATCAACTTGAAGACAGTTTGGTGGGATTTTGTTGTAGCATCACTTCAGTTTTTTAATTCCTCATAGAGAGGTGTGGAACCAGGATTCCAAACCTGACCAAAACCTTTTCAACTCAAGGTAGTTGAATTTAATTTCAATTTACTGCCTTGCTGCAAGGCTGAGAGACAATTCCTCTGGCTAAACTCAGTGAGGAAAACCTTGTTTCTCCTGGCACAGCATCAACCTCTGCATCAAAATGGTGGTAAGCAAGGTTTTCCAGACTTTATTTGTAACTATAACATCAGAATCACCTTTACAGACAGAGAAACACTCATTTAAGATTTTAAACTCCCAAAACAGAGGCTGTGGTTTATATCATTTGCATGTAATGATCATGGCCATTATTAATTCCCCCAGTAACTCTTTACTATCAGAAAAAAATTGCATTGCAGGACAGCAAGTATCTACCAGCAGGTATGGTTATTTTTTCTTTTTTTTTAGCTTCTAATGCAGCAGCCTCTCTGTAAGATTTACCTTTAACCTAAAATCTTTCACCCGTTATCTATAATGTATAATTATAAATACATTGTAGTCTAGAGTAAGTACAATTAAAAAGAGTAATTAGTTTCCCTCCCTCTCTCCCATCCTCCCACCCAAGTCCTTAGGTTTAATTTTCATGATTATGTTAGATTATGAGTCATTTTAAATCATGGTATCCAGTAGAGACTACTCCTACTCTGCAGCTCTTTTCAACAGTTGTTTATGGTAGTTTCAGCCTCTTTCTGCCTCTCTGAGGCTCTTTATTTTTAAAGCAAGGCAGACAAGGCCTAAAATTATTCCATTAAAGAGGTGCAATTTTTGTAATGGGACTTAGAGTGCTCTGCAGAAGTGCAGGCAAGTTTCTTCAATATCCTGAGCATTATTCGCTCATTTAGTTAAATGATGTTTCTAATTCCCTGGTAATTACATGTAATGAGGCACTCTTTCTCTTCTTGATGAGACTTTAGCTTAATATGAGATGTCGTATTTTTTCTTTCTTTTTTTTTTTTTTTTAGGGATAATTACCCTTCCCAGGAAAAGCAGGGGGTTTGTTGTGCAGAATATATAGCAAATTATTTTATTTCCTGCCATCTTGACTGCCAGTAAATTATAAAATTAAGTTTCAGTGGAGCATTAGCACCATTTTGGAAAGGCTTGAGATTTTTTTTTTTTTCCTTATTCATGTATTGATGTCCTTTGGGACTGTTGAGCTATTATTCATAGAATAGATGTTTTTCTGCCAATTCCTAGTATTAGATGGCATTGAAGCAGCAACATAGGTTTAATTTTTTTGCCTGGATAATATCCAGTACAGAATGGTCTTGTTAGGTGCTTTTTCTATCAGGTAATTATCTTTATAAAGTTTTAGTAACACTTCCTCCCTTCCTTGGTGACTAATTAAATTTATTTTTATGTATGTTGTAATATTAAATGCTGGGAGAGTTTTTGTTTTCAGTTCTGGATGAATGTTCATAGATTTCTTGCACAGTACAACATTTAGGTCATTGGAATGAATGAAAAGCTGCAGGATACATAAAGTTAACAACAATAATGCAGCATTTAACTCCATTAAACGTGAAATCAACAGTGATTTTAATTACTCTTCGTTCCCTACATTTTGACAGTGTTGTTTTCTTCCTGTTATTCTGATGAGGTGATTCATGTTTGCTTTTTTTAAATTATTTTTTAAAATTTATTTTTGGGTTTGTTTTAAAATTCAAAATACTGTAAAAATTATGAATGGAGTACCATCTGGAAGTCAAATTGTAGAAGGGTGATCTCTGCACTGGGAGCTGAATTGCCATTTTTAAAGCCATTTAAATGTCTAATTCTCACAGGAAATTCAGGATAGATTTATCTCCCCTACCTTCAGCTCTCTAAAAGCCAGGTTTGTGGTTGAAATGAAGAAGGCACCAGGCTCCCCTGTTTCCAGGGTTTGGAGCATTGTTAAATAACAGCTGTTTGTGCAAGACACATCTGTCCTGTGCCCTCACCTTGCAGGAGGAAAGAAACCAAAATCAGACTCCAGTGGTCAGGGGGAAAGCCTCGCTGTCCAGCAGGGGTGGCTGGAGAGGGAGCAAGGAAGGTGAAGTTTGTTATCAAAGTCTTGTGTGGCTGCATTTCCTCTCTTTGGAAAGGACATTTTTGCAGCCAGTTGGGAAAATTTACCCTGCTTATCTTGGCAATGGCACATTTGGAATAGAAGGCCATGGAAGAAGCTTTATTAAGAAGTTGTATTAATATCCTATGTGAATATTATGGTTTTACACACTTTGAAGTTGGTCACACTATTTACACGCTTTAAAACATGTTAATTTAAGGGTTTGGTAGGCTCAGCATCTGAATCTGTAGTGATCAAAGGGCTAAGTCTTGAAACTGGTGGGCTCTTTTATCAGCAATGCTCTTTTCCTGTCCAAGAACCACAGTGCTGCAAAGTTCTAAATATAAAGGCACATCTTCATGATAAAACCAAGATTTTGAGAGGCTAAAGTGCAATCAGCGGTAGAAAATAAATGTCATAAATAACTTTTTGATCCCAAATACTGTGACCCCAATTCTATAGAAAGAAGCTGGAAAAATATGACTGCATCTCACTCTTTATTTCATCTTAAGCAATTTGACATCAATCAAATGACTATAGAGGCAAAGGCATGAACGTTTATTTCCCAGCCCACAGGATTGCTGTCAAATTGCAATTTTCAAAATTGAAAGAGTTGTTAAGCTAGATTTTTCTCCATTTTCTTCCTAGTTCTTTCCCTCAAACTTTCAGAAATGTGCCTCTCAATTTCGCAGTGTACTATCCTACAGTGTGCGAGGAAATTAAAGGAGCTCCTGAAAAAATTCCTTACCGTGCAGTGGAAAAATCTCATTTTCCTGTCTGCAACTCAGTGTATAAATCTAGAGGAAGGCTACGTCAAAGAACAGGGAATGAATGAAATTTGAGCATTAAGATAATGCCCTGGTGAGGTTGGCAGCTAAAGGGAACAAGTTTGGTACCTTCATGTTACATGATTTAAAACTCTCTGGCCAGGACTGGTTACCTCCAGCCTGCTGCAACTCAAAGTTTGTCAAATGCTGCTGAGGAGGGGAACCTGCTGCTTTAAGGGTTGTCAGCTTGGGGCAAAATCTTCTCCTCAATATTAGAGGGAGGCAGGACATTAAAAGCTTTTGCAGCAACAAAAATTGGAAGTTGGTTGAGATCTGTGGTCCCATTATCAAGAAAGCTACAGAAACCCTCATTAAGTTTCTCTGAGTTTCTGAAAGCCAAAGCTCCTGGATAGCCCAGAGCAGGTCAACATGTCCCTCATCTTTAAAATCAACAATAATGTTCTGCTCATGTCTTCCAGCTGCCTCAGTCTGGTGGGAACTTCAAAGCCTGCCTAATATATGCAATTTTCTCTTAAAACAAGAACAACAAAAAGCTTCTAGTGGAGAGAGTGCCTGTCTTAGCTGTGCTGATCCACATTCAGCCCTGAACTCTGCCAAAGGAATTCCAGCTTCTTTTTAAGATGCTGCCACAACTGTTGGAGTGCAGGGCTGTTCTGAGGTATCAGTTGTGATGCAGGAGATAACAATCAGCTCCACAAGGGGTTCAGTTCCATATTTAAATAAGGAAAAATTATGAGGCTTATTATGCCCTGAGATGCACCTGGTGAGTAGGAGAGGAGTGAAGGCAAGTTAGGCTGATACAGGAGTCTGAGCTTATCAGCACCTGATTTGCTTTTTTTCAAACACTATTCTTCCCCAGTGTTTGGATTTTCCATTTTCATCTCTTAGTCTTCCTATTATTTACCTCTAGGAATCTATCTGATGAAGTAGAAAAGTAAAAGTGGGTGGAAGTGGAGAATAGCAAACCCAGTCTAATCCAGTTGCTCAGACTGTATATTTTATACCATAGTGAGATAATGCCACGTTGTGAAGCTTCAGTATAAAACCCTGTCAAATCATGGCAGTTTGGGGTTTATTCCAGGGCTTAAAGATTGGCAGGTGCCACCACATTGAGCTGGTCTTGCTTGTGAATATACAGGCATTCAGATGTGTGCATCAGGCAGTTTTGGACAGACAGTGCTGGAGAATTATTCCCTGTTTGTGAGTGGAAAGAGGCTCAAACTCCCAGCTGGTGCTGTGTGGGGTGGAGCTGAGCAGACCAAGGTGGCTGCTCTTTGTGCCTGCCAGATGTGAGATGGGGAGCAGCTGTTTGGAGAAAGGTCCATCCTTCAGGAGAAGATCCATCCTCCAGAAGCAGTGTCCATGCCCCAGGAGCAGGGTCCATGCCCCAGGAGCAGGATTTATCCCCCAGGAGCAGGATTTATCCCCCAGGAGCAGAGTCCATGCCCCAGGAGCAGGGTTCATCCCTCAGGAGCAGGGTCCATGCCCCAGGAGCAGGGTTCATCCCTCAGGAGCAGGGTCCATGCCCCAGGAGCAGGGTCCATGCCCCAGGAGCAGGGTCCATCCCCCAGGAGCAGGGTTCATCCCCCAGGAGCAGGGTCCATGCCCCAGGAGCAGGGTCCATGCCTCAGGAGAAGGGTCCATCCTCCAGGAGCAGGGTCCATGCCCCAGGAGCAGGGTCCATCCTCCAGGAGCAGGGTCCATGCCTCAGGAGCAGGGTCCATGCCTCAGGAGAAGGGTCCATCCTCCAGGAGCAGGGTCCA
>VZUI01023087.1:0-37995 GCA_013401135.1 Cettia cetti
CGGGCCGAGCGAGGGCTCCGGGGGCGGGGGGCTGCCGGCCCCCCGGGGCTGGGGCTGCCGCAGGGGGCTCGTGTCACCGCGGCCGAGCTGGGGGTGCCCGCGGGGCAGCCAGAACTGGTACTCGATGCCGGGGTTGGGCTCCTGCAGCAGCACCTGGTGTGGGGGGGACACGGGCGGGGCTGGGAGGAGCGATGGCAGCCGGGGGGCGGCTGTCCCCACCCCGGTGTCCCCCTGCCCTCACCAGCACGTGCAGGTCCTCGTGGGTGGGTCCGGGCGCCTCCAGGCTCTCGGTGCCGTCGGGGGCCCGGCTGTAGGTCAGGACGGTACCGGCAGCCTCGTAGGGCCCCGGCCAGGCGATGGCCCAGTCCCCGTTGAGGACGTAGCGCCCGTCACTCGCCATCAGCGCTGCGGGAAGGAGCGGCTCCGGCAAACCGAGCCCCGCACGGCCCCCGGGACCCCCGCCCGGGTCCCCACCGGAGGCCTCTCCCGGCGCGGGAGGGCAGCGTGGGCCGGGGAGCCGCGCTCGGGGCTCCGGGAATCTGCGTTCCTGTAGGATCTTGGCTTCGGGCCCGAGCCGCGGCCAAACCCTGGTGTGCAAACCCAGCCGCGAGCCCCCAAATCCTGGCTGGGATGGGGGAAGGGGCTCCAGCTGCATGGGAAAGGGGGAGGGGGATGGGGATGGAGGTCCCTGTCCTGGTGCTGCAGTGGCCGGTCTGGCCCCGCTCCAGCTCAGCCCTTCCCAAAACGCGCGGCCGCGGCCTCTGGAAAATTGCCCCGAGCGCTTGCGAGTTCACTGACCCCGCGATGCTCAAAACAGCATCCGAGGGAGGGAGCGGCACGGCACGACATGAGACAAACAAGGGACAGCACGGCGTGACACGGCCACCCCTGCCCTGCCCTGCCCCGCCCCGCCCTGCCCTGCCCACACACACAGCTGCCACCAGCCTGGGCCAGCTGGGATGGACTGGGGCTGACTGGGACCGGGGCAGTTCACGTCCTACCCAGGTAGTTGCGGCTCTTGTCCGTCACCTTGATGTGGGTGGCCCCGGCTGGGATCTTGGTCACGTTCACGTATCCCAAATATCCTGGGGGTGGGGCAGAGTCAGGGCAGAGCATGGGCAGAGCCCAGGGGACATCACAGGGGGACGGAGAGGGAGGGGACGGGGCACAGAGAGGACGTTAACCCAGCTGGGCCCCACGTGCTGGGACATAAGGGACATGAGAATAGAGGGACTCTGAGTGCCCCCAGTACCCCTGGACACCCCTAGGGACATAACAGGCCCCCCCTCCCACCCCAGGAGTGACCCCTCTGCAATGAGTTAAATCCCCCCAAGTGAAGGGGCTGCTCCAAGTCCCTGTCCCTGTGTGTTGGGGACAGGGAGGGACCAGAGACAGCGACCCTCAGGACAGGGACATGGAGAGGGGATGGGACAACAGGGGACCCAAGCGATGCCTTGGGGACACAGATGGGGACAGGAGGACAGGGGAGCCAAGAGCCAAAGCATTCACCCATGGAGGGGGCCGGGGCAATGGTTCATTCACCGGAGGAGGGGTCCGAGCCCTGGAACAGCCGGTGCACCAGCACACACGAGCCGTGGCCGCTGCCGCAGTGGCCGCAGGCGTCGGGGCGTGAGCCCGAGCCCAGGATCCCGTCACAGCCCACGCTCTGTGGGGAGCCCAGACACCCCCTCAGCGTGGGGGGCTCGGGGCTGGGGGTCCCAGGGGGTTCCAGGGGTCCCAGCCTTGCGTGCACCCACCAGGCAGCGCCCGCCGACGCACAGGTCCGGGGAGCCGGGGCTGCAGCGGGTCCCGTCCAGCACCCGGCCGAAGCTGTAGTAGAAGTTGTGCCCCTCGGCCAGGCAGTTGAGGTCGCAGAGGTTGGGGGCTGCCAGAGCAGGGTGGGAAGGGATTGAGATGATGCCGGGGGCAGCCGTGAGCCGGCGGTGACGCCGTCACCACCCCGGGACTCACCTCCGTGGAAGGGCACCCAGCGGTAGCGGGCGGAGGTGCCCAGGACGGGCCGGTTGTTGTAGAGGGAGCACTGCATGGCCCGGAAAGGCACGGAGCCGCTGGGGCAGCCCTGTGGGAGCAGCAGGATGGAGGCGGGGGGCCGCGATGGGGACTGGGGACAGCCACGTCGGTGCCGCGGCGCTCCCGGCGCTCACCTGCAGCTGGCAGAGCCGGTACTGCCGCGGGTCCCCCGTGCACGGTTGCTCCTCGCTGGTCCTGCGGTGACAGGGACAATATGTGTCCCCCACAGGGAGCCCCCAGCTCCAGGGCCACGATGCCACGGAGCCACCTTAGGGCTGGGAGTGACACGTGCCCCCAGGGCAGCAGAAGAGCAGTGGGGACCCTGATGTCCCACATCCCTTTGGAGCCGCACCCCAGGGTGGAGGCACCGGGCTCTGGGTGCTGCTGAGGGCCCAGGGGGACACGAGGGGGTGGCAAGGCCGTGCTGTGGGATTTGGGTGCCACAAGGGGTTTGGGAGCTGGCGTGGGCCTTGGGGCACCCCAGAGGGGTCTGTGCTGCCCTGTCCCCCACTCACCGCAGGCACCTCCGGCTGCGCAGGGCAACGCCATCGCCACACGAGCTGGAGCAGGAGCTCCAGGGCCCCCAGGACCCCCAGGTCCCCCGGGGCCGAGCAGGAGCTGGGGGCTCGGGGACCCTCACTGGTGTCCCCAGGGCTGGGTCCTGCATGAGGAAGGTGATGGTCAGTGCTGGGGGTGGGGTGAAGGAGCCCGGGGGTGCCACTGTGTGTGCCCCAACACCTTCACCTGTCCCCCAACTCCCTCACCTGCCCCCCAGCCCCCTCACCTGCCCCCCAGCCCCCTCACCTGTGCCGTGCCCACCAGGCTGAGCCAGGCCAGCAGCAGCAGCCGCCACGGCCACCAGGACCTGCGGAGCAGAGAGCCCTGAGCCCACCGTGCCCAGGGACAGGGGGGTGGCCCCGGGGTGTCCCCCAGCCCAGCACTGCCGCCGAGGTGGGGCCACCGCCGAGCCCCGCGGGGATCAGTGAGGGGGATGGGGGTGAGGTGGGGGCAAGTCCAGACCCAGCGCCGGGGTCCCCAGGGAGGGGACGTGGGGTCTGGTGCCACCAGCGGGGACAGGGGGGTGGGGGACACCCAGTCGGTGACGCCGGGTGGGTGACACCGGATGGGTGACGCCGTGTCCCCCACACGTGCCCACGCAGCCCCGGGACGGGCGACGGCCCCGCCGCCCCCAGGGCCCCGCGGCGGGCGCCGGGCCGGGATCGCTGCCTGCCGGGGCAGGACCAGACCTGCACGCCGGGGCTCCGCGTCGCTCCCCGATCCGGATCCGGCCCCGCTGTGGGGCGAGCACGGTGGGGGGCAGCGGGGGGCCCCCCACGACCCAAAGCGCCCGATCCTGCAGCACCCCAAAGCACCCAGCTCGGGGTTGTGGGAGGTGCCGGGGGGTGCGCGGGGTGCGGGTGGTGCGGGGGTGCTGGGGTTCCATCCCCGTGTCGGGGAATCCCCCGGCCCAGCCGGTTCCGTCCCTCCGCGCAGCTCCCACGGCGGCCGGGGGGTCACGGGTGGCCACCGGCAGCCCCCGGCTCGGGGTCCCCCCAGCAGGACAGCGGAAGGGCCGGGGGGTCGCGCTGCCTCCGCTCCGGGGGAGTGTTGGAAGCGTCCGGACCCCGCCGAGGCTCGGGTGATGCCGGGTGGGTGATGCCCAGACCCCGCTGGCAACGCGGGGGGCACCGCGTGCCTCAGTTTCCCCGCAGGAGCTCCGGGGGTGCTCGGGGGTGCGGGGCGGGGGAGTCCGCGGGGTTTAAAGCAGAAATCAGGAGCTTACCCAGCACGGTGGGGTCCCCCGCGGGGGTCCGAGCCGCCCCCACAGCCCTCCCCGGCCATGCCGCCCCTCGTCCGCGGCGTCCCGGCGGCTCAGTCCCGGCTCGGCGTCCCGGCGGCGGGGAGCGGGGGGGACCCGGGGCGAGCGGGCATCGCCTGCGCAGCTCCGGGGGGGCCGGGCGAGGCTTCCCCCCCCCCACCCTCCCCGTTCGCCTCCCGTCCCTCCCCGCCGCGTTATTAATATCCAGCCCCAAAGGTGCGCCCAGCCCTCCCCGGCCGCCCGTTAACCCTTGGGGGCCCGGAGCTCCCGCGGTCGGGGGGGGGCTAGTGGCGTCCTGGGGGGGCGCGGGTGCTGCAAAGCAATATCAGTGCCCCCCCCGGATCTCCTCAGCCCCAGTGGGCGAGGGGGAGAGGCAGCAGGACCCCCCTGCACGGTCCCGTATCCCGAGCTGGGACCCCCCGGTGCTGGGCATCCCCGAGGGCCGGGACCCCCGAGGGGGTCTCCGCTTCATGATAGGGGTCTTCTGGGGGGGCTTGGGGGGGCCAGAGCGGTGGGGTTTTGGGTGCCGGGGGTGACCCAGAACCCTCGGGCGCCACGGGCACCCGCAGCCCGGAGCTGAAGGGGTTACAGTGTCGGGGTGCGAGTGTCCCTTGGGGTGCCCCCAGTGCCGAGCAGAGCGGGCGGGATGGTCCCGGGGAGCGCAGGGGCTGAGCCCCCCCCCGGCTGGTACCTCCGGGACGGGGGCAGTGGGACGCTCTACAAGCGGGGACGGCTCCTGGGAGAGGTAAATCCCCCTCCGTGCCCCCCTGAATTGCACCTCGCCCCCCCAGCGCCCTCTCTCCGCTGGGCGTCCGGGGGGGGTCATACCCCCGCCCCCCCCGGGGGGTCCCCAAGGTGTCCCGCTCCAAGGGGGACCCACTCCATCCTCTCTGGGGAAGGGGAAACTGAGGCAGAGCATTGAGCCCCAGCAGCTCCGGTGCCTGGGGCTCCTCGCCCCACATCCAGAGGTACCTGGGTGGGCACCCCAACCCCCGGGACCCTCTCCTGACCCTCCCCGGAGCCACTCGCAGGGCACCTTCGGCCGCTGCTACCAGGTGACAGAGGTGACCAGTGGCCGGCTCTACGCGGCGAAGATCATCCCGCGAGCCCGGCTCGCTGCTGCGGGCATCGGGAGCAGGGTGAGTCCGGGTGGGGACACTCCCCGGGGAGAGGGGACAGTACCCACGGGGCACAGCCCCACAGCCCTGCCCGTGCCCCTCCCCGGGACTCTGGGTGGGTTCTCGTCCTCGCGGGGTGCGTGTCCGGGGGTCCCCGGATCCCGAGGGTCCCCCCGGGGCTGCCGGGCTGCTGTCGGTGCAGGTGGAGCGGGAGCGGGAGCTGCAGCGTCACCTGCGCCACCGGCACATCGTGCGCCTGCACGGGCACTTCAGCGACCGCGGCCACCTCTACCTGCTGCTGGAGCTCTGCAGCCGGGGGGTGAGACCTGCACCCCGAAACCCAGCTCCTGAACCCCGAAAATGAGCACCTGCACCCCAAAATCGAGCCCTTGAACCCTGAAATCCTGCACCCTGAAACTGCCTTTACATCCCGAAACCGAGCTCCTGAACCTCGTAATTGAACTTCTACACCCCGAGACCGAGCCCTTTCACCCCAAAACTGAGCCCCTGAACCCCAAAACTCAGCACCCTCAGGCCGGGGCTTCAGCATGGCCCAGCCTGGTGCTTCGCTCTGTCCCCAGGCCCCCTCGCTCTGTCCCAGTCCCTGTCACTCCATCCTCGTCCCTGTCACTCTGTCCCCGGTCCCTCCTCACTGTCCCCAGTCCCTCCTCTCTGTCCCCAGTCCATCCTCACGGTCCCCGGTCCCTCCTCTCTGTCCCCAGTCCATCCTCACTGTCCCCGGTCCCTCCTCACTGTCCCCGGTCCCTCCTCTCTGTCCCCAGTCCATCCTCACTGTCCCCGGTCCCTCCTCTGTCCCCAGTCCCTCGCCGGCATCGTGCGGGCGCGGGGCCGCCTGACGGAGCCGGAGGTGCGGTACTACCTGCGGCAGCTGCTCTCGGGGCTGCGCTACCTGCACGGACACGGCCTCGTGCACCGGGACCTCAAACTGAGTGCGTGGGGCTCGGGGGGACCCGGGGGTGACCCGAGACATCGGGGGGGTGACCCGAGGGTGGCTGAGGATGACACGATTCGCGTCGCTCCCTCCACAGGCAACTTCTTGGTGACGGAGCGGATGCGGGTGAAGATCGGGGACCTGGGGCTGGCACAGCGGGCGGCACCGCCCGGGCGGCGCTGGGGGTCAGCGGGGCCGGGGGGGCTGCGGGACGGGGGGGTTCACCCTGCCCGTGTCCCCGCGGGTCACCTCTGCTGTCCCCCCGCACTCAGGGCACTCTGTGGCACACCCAGTTACCTGGCCCCGGAGGTGCTGGACCGCAGGGGACACGCGGTGCCCTCGGATATCTGGGCCCTGGGCTGTGCTGTGTGAGCGGGGAGATGGAAAGGGGGCGGAGGGAGGTGGAGAGAGGATGGGATGAGGGGAGATGGAGGGAGGGAGAGAGGAGATGGAGAGAGGATGGGATGAGGGGAGATGGAGGGAGGGAGAGGGGAGATGGAAGGAGGGCGGAGGGAGGTGGAGGGAGGGAGAGGGGTGATGGAGGTAGAATGGGACGAGGGAAGCTGGAGAGAGGGCAGGGGGTTTGGAAGGGGGACAGGGAGGGCTGGAGGGAGGACAAAGGGTGATGGAAGGAGGACGGGGCCCTGGAGGGAGGACGAAGGGGTTGGAGGGTGGACAGGGGGGCCGGAGGGAGGACAGGGACACTGGAGGGGGGACAGGGATTTTCCCAGCCCTGCCTCCCAGCCGGTCCCTCCCAGGTACACGGCGCTGACCGGCCACGCCCCGTTCGAGGCTCGCCACCGGCCGGAGCTGTACCGGCGCATCCGGGGGGCTCGGTACCCGCTGCCCCCCCAGCTCTCCCCCCGCGCCTGTGCCCTCATCGCCCACATGCTGGACCCCGACCCCGCGGCACGGCCCAGCCTGGCGGGGGTGCTGGGCCACCCCTTCCTCACCCAGGTGCGGGGCTGGGGGACACGGAGGGACACGGGGGACACGGAGGGACAACGGGGGTCACCGTCTGTCGCTCCCCAGGGTTTCACACCCCACACGCTGCCACCCCGAGCCTGCCACTCCGTGCCCATCTTCGTGGGACAGGAGCCCCTGTGCCGGATCCTGCAGGGGCTGCGGTGCTGGCGGGGGTGTGGCTGTGTCCCTGTCACCCCTGAGAGTGGCTGTGCCCCGCCCCAAAGGACCTGAGCCCGAACATCCGCGGAGGAAAACCTTTATTAGTGTTGGGAACCTCTAAAATCCAGTCATGGAAACAAGCGGGGTGGGACGTGACCAGTACGAACGGCACACACACACACCAGTTTGCCCTTAAAACTGTTAACAGGAAAAAATATAACCCCCAAGTCCAAACCCCCCGCAAAAAAAAAGAGCTCTCTTCCCTGCCAGCCTGGGATGGGGATGGGGAGGTGCAGCTCCATGTCCCGGTGCAGAGGGGACACTGGAGAGGGGACAGAGGGAGCTGTGGGCTGGGAAGGAGGGAGGAAAGTGCATGGTTTCCCTGTTCAGCTTCATTTCTCTCTCTCTGGAGAGAAGAGTCAGAGAAAACGATGAAAGCTCAGTAAAACAGGACACTAAAACCACCCATGGCTGCCCGGCCATGCCTCAAACATGGAGCTGGGGACAAGGACAAGATTCCCAGCAAGCACCAAGGAGCCGCTTCAGGACCTGCCCCTGTGACAGCACCACAGGGGACAGGCCAGGGGTTGTCACCGGCCTTCCCGTGTCACCAGCAGGGTCTGGGAGAGGGAGGTGACAGCAAAGACTTTGTCTGCACTGGGGGGAGCCTTGTCCCAGCACCAGAGTGACAAAGGAGAGGGAACAGGGAACAGCCTGCAGTGGCTGGGACGGTGGCAGTGAGCTGGGGCACTTGGGCTGTCACTTGTGTCCCCACACCACGGCAGAGTGGCAGGGATGGATCCCACACCCCTCAAATAGCCTCACATAATGCACCCAAGGCTGGAAGGGGTGGGACACAAATCCCAGCTCCCCCCAAAGCTCCTCAGCTCTCAAGGAAAGCCGCTCCAAACCTTGCCCAAGCTGGGAGCAAACCCGGCCTTTGCCCTCGGGGTCAGTGCCACAACAGCCTGTGCCACGCAGGGTCCTGGGGCATGCTGGGGCCAGCCCAGGGCAGGTGGCACAGCCCAGGCTGGCTGCTGTCCCTCCTTGTGGCGCCGCAGCCGCAGCCCGGCCGGCAGCTCAAGGCCTGGCACGCAGCCCACGGGGTATTTTTATCCAGGCATTTGTGTTGTTTGAAGCTGTCAGCTCGGTGTTTTCAGTCATAAACACCAACCCTCCCCTGTCCCAGCCCGCCTCGGAGCTGACAGCAACAGCAACACCCTCAGCTGCCACAGCCTGAGCCCTTGGCTACCCTGGAGTGGCCCCAGAATGACCTCGAGATGGCCCTGGGATATCTGGCAGCCCACAGAGGCCACGTCCCCAAACCCTCTGCTCTGGGAACACCTGCACCGGCCACCTCTGTCCCCCTGCCAGGTAGGAAGGTCCCTGAGGGGCTCAGGGCAGGATGTTCCAGTCAATTCCCTCTGGGTTTTGAGCTTTGGGATCTCCCCATCTTTATTGCACAGCCAAGAGCTGCCCAAAGATGGGGAGAGCGGGACTGTCCCTGCCCTGGTGACAGTTGTGTCTGTCCTGGGGCACAAACCAAGCCAAAGTGGCAACAACAACAACAACGAGGTTTTTTTTAAAAGAGAAGGGATTTAAAAACAAAGACTCAAGTTTGGGAACTCCTCTCCCCCTCCTCCCCGGCTCCAAATGAGGCCAAAACTCACCCTCGTGCAGAAATCAGGTTCAAAGCTCAGCCAACTGGTGCGGGTGACCCACAACTCTGGGGGTGAAAGGGACAGGTCACCTCCGTGTCACCGCAGAGCCCCGGCCCAGGGTTGAGCCCGGCTCCCAAAGCCCAGGAGAGGCTCGGAGAGGGACCCTGTAGGGGCAGCTCCAGGCAGGGGTGGCCCGGGGGGTTTTTGGTGACAGGAACCAGGTGAGGGCAGGTGCGTGGGCAGGAGCTTCCCCCACCAGGGCTGAGCAGCACCTCAGGCTGAAGGCACCGAGTTGCTCTCCACCTTCAGTCCCTTGCTGGCCAGGAAGGCGTCCTGCTTGGGCTCCCTGCCCAGGAACTTCCTCAGCATGTCCGAGGCGTCCACGGATCCGCCGGGACGCAGGATGCAGTTCCTGTAATCCATGCCCACCTGCAGGCACACACACACACACACACACAGGGGCAGGGCTGGGACACCCCGCCCTGGCTCCCTCATCCCAGCCACACACAGAACCCTGTCCTTACCTTGCAGTTCATGATTCCCTCCTGCTTGAAGCGGGTGTGGAACATGTCCATGGAGTACACCTCGCTCCAGAGGTAGCCGTAGTACTGCGCATCATAGCCCCCGGCCAGGTGGCCAAAGGTGGCCGGCATGTTTGTACCTGAGGGGTCAAGGGGGAGAAAAAACCCTCCAGTGCTGTCCCAGCAGGTTCACAACCCAGGGGACAAAGGGAGGAACTTTCCAGGCTTTTTCAGCCCTGCTTTTCCCAGAGCCAGCAGAAACTGTCACCACCCGAGGAACTTGCTGAGCCACACAGGCCTAGAGAGACAGGAGGATGGCACCCCGTACCTGGGGTGGCAGGGACACCCAGCACCTCTTCACAGAGCTGGGCAAACACCTCCACGGGGTCGGCCTTGGTCTGGGTGTGCAGTGCCTGGTCCACCTTGGCCAGGACGATCTGACGCAGGTTGAAGAGCCCTGTTCCCAAAAGGAGGAGGAAGAGGAGGCAAACTGAGGCTGGAATGCTGCCTGCAGGAGCATCACCCTGGCAGCAGGGCAGGCTACATCACCCTCTCCCTTCCCACACGTGTGGGTTCCTTCCCCCCATCCCCTCAGAATTCCCAGCACCACAGAGAGCAAGGAAAAGCCTTTCCTTTTTCCAGCCAGCTCACTGAGTGTCCCCTTCCTCAAATAGCCTCACATAATGCACCCGAGGCATTATGTGAGGCTATTCCCCCCTCACCTGTGTTTGCCTGCCGGGATTTAATGAGCTTCTCCAGCAGCTCATCAGGGATGGCGCTCCCTGTCTTGTAGTGCCTGGACATGCGCAGCAGCGGCTCCTTCTCCCACACCCAGTTCTCCAACATCTGGGACGGGGCCTCCACGAAGTCCCGCTCCACGTGTGTCCCGCTGAACATGGCAAACTCCGCCTGGGGGGCACGGCCGGCTCAGAAATCCACGGGAAAACGGGATGGGGGAAAACCCCCAAGCTGTGCCAGCGCAGGGAGGCCTCACCTGAGAGCACAGCTGGTGCATGACGTGCCCAAATTCATGGAAATAGGTCTCCACCTCATCGTGCTGCAGCAGGGAAGGGGCGTCTGGCGTGGGCTTGGTGAAGTTGGCCACCATGGCGGCCACCGAGATTTGCCGGCTGGAGTCCGGCAAGAGGCAGCCGGGCTGGAGGCCGAAGCAGGCGGCGTGGCCGTACTTCCCTTCCCTGGGGGAGGGAGAGGAGGCTCAGGATCCTCCCAAAAGCCAGCCATGGCTTCCCCCACCGTGGTGCTCAGAGCAGGAGTCCCTGGTGACCCACCCCGGTGACATCCCTGCCCCAGCACATGGCACTCCCTCCACATCTCCTCTTCCTCAGGCTCTGCTCCCCCTGCTCCTGCATTTCCCCTCTCCCCAGGCCTCACCGTGGGTACAGGTCCAGGTAGAATTTCCCAATGATCTCCCCAGAGGACGTGTCCTTCACGGTGTAGAGCTGAACGTCCTCGTGCCACACCTGAGCCTTCTCCTCCAGGTGGAAGGTGAGGCCCAGCAGCTCCTGGTAGATGGCCAGGAGGCCCGTGGTGACCACCTGCATGGGGAAATATTCCTTGAGCAGGTTCTGGTCCACGCTGTACTTGGTCTCCTCCACTTGGTTCATGTAGTAGCGCATGTCCCAGGCGTTGATGCGGTTGTCGAATTCCAGCCCGCGCTTCTCACACTCCTTCTTCTTCAGGTCCAGAATCACAGCCCTCTCCTTCTCCCCCAGGGGCTTCAGCTTTTGGGCCAGCTCATCTGGGGGAAGGAAGCCAGGCAGGGTTGGGATTTGGGATCAGAGCAGCACACCCGGCCCAGGATGTCCCTGCTCGGCCCCGGGCCGTACCCAGGAACGTGGCCACCGTCTGGCTGCTCTTGGCCATGTTCATTTCCAGCACGAAGTCTGCGTGGGTGCTGAAGCCCAGCAGATTGGCCTTCTGAGCCCTCAGGTCCACCAGCTCCTTCAGGATCAGGCAGTTCTCCTGCAAGGCAGAGAGTAAAGTACACAGGGGAGAAGGGAAGCGGTGTGGAAAGACAGACAAATGCCAGGGGAGATCCCCTGGGTGCCCTGGTGGGCCCCACCGACCTCTTTGCACCTGGAGTTGAACATCTCCTCCACCTTCCTCCTGGTCTCAGGCACATAGCACTTCTTCAGCAGGGGGAAGTAGTGTGGGTACTTCAGGGTGACCTTCAGCTTCCCATCCTCTGTCTTCTCCAGGGAGTTCAGGAAGTCCTCCGGGAGCCCCCCTGAAAAAAGAGCAGGCAGGGGCTGAGGGAGAGCCCAGGATTCTCCAGGAATGCTCTGGGATCACCCAATCCAGGCACTCAGGGCCCTGCCAGCAGAGCAGTCCATACCTAATTCCTCCCTGGAGAAGGGCAGGAAGGTGGTGTCTTCATTGAGGTTCTTGTTGAAGTCTATGCACAACACGCTCAGCTTTTTCTTGATAGCTTTGATTTTCTTCAAAACACAGCCGAAAATTGGAGAAAAGTCAGAGCCAGGAGCTGTCCCCACCCTGCTGAGCTGCCCAGCACTGAGCCTGGCCTTGGCTCTGACCCAGCCCAATGGTGCAGAATTAATTAAGGTGTGCAAGCAGCCTGGAAAGGCTCCCTGGGGTCACACCCGGCAGGGATCAGCCACCTCAGCAAGGTCCTGCCAGCCCCCTGCCAGCTCAGGAGCTGCAGGTGTTGCAGTAACAACCTGCTCTCTCCTCATTTCACCTTTTTCTCCTGTTTTTAATCCAGTTTTGAGCTCCTCTGCTGGTGCACGGTAAGAAAGGGAGGCCCCTGAGCAGCTCAGTCCCCTCACCCCGACTCCAGCCCTTGGCATGTGGGAATCTGATGCTAATTACCCAATTTCAGCTTCCTAGGAGTTCCTTAACTCCTGCTTTGTTAATACCACCCTTTCAATAGAAAGGAAAAAGGGAGGGCTGGAGACATCACCCAAAATCACCAGAACCAGGGGCAAACCCCAAACCTGAGCCTCAGACCCTGCCCTGAGCCCTGCCAAGGTTCCTCTCCCTGTGACAGGGACAAGGGGGAATGGATTCAGACTGGCAGAAGTAGGATTAGATGGGATATACAGAAAAAATTCCTTCCTGTGAGGGTGAGGAGGCCCTGGCACAGATTTCCCAGAGGAGCTGTGGTTGCCCCTTCCCTGGAAGTGTCCAAGGCAGCTTGGAGCAACCTGGACAGTGGAAGATGTGCTTTAGGGTCCCTTCAACCCAAACCACCCTGGGATTCCGTGCTCTCACCTCCTGTGTCTCCTCGGGGAGGTGGAGCCCGTTCCTCTTTCCCAGCTTGATCAGCCTCTCCAGGTACCTCTTTGCCTCGGGCTTCAGGGAAGCGCTCTCTGCTTTCTCCTGGAAAGAAAAAAAACCTTCTCCTCAGGGAGCTGCAGGATCAGGTGCTGCAGGAACCTGGGAGTTCTGGGAACACCAGAGACCTGGCAGCAGATGGAAACACCTGCAGGGAAGGCTCTGGCTTGGTGTGGTGGTTCCTGTGTCACCTCGGGGCACAGGTCCCTCCCAGATTGCTTTAAACACGTCACCTTTGTGCCATGTCAGCATTTTGGGGGGGCATTTTTGGGGGCATCACCACTGAGGTGGGCTGGATTTACCAACAGCAAAGGGCTGATCAAGGCTCTGAGTGGAGGCAGAGCCTTGACCCCAAACTTCCCATCCCTCGCTAACAGCTGGACCACTCTGCCATCACCACACCACTCCTGCATCCTTCCCTTCTCAGCTCTGGCAGGAGGGAAAAGGATTTGCTGGAATTCCAGGGGGTTCCAGCAGCCCACCTGCGTGGCAGGGGACGCACCTGGAGCCACACAATCCTCTGGTACACGTCCTGCCTCATGCTCATCTCCACGTCGAACTCCGAGAGCTTCTTGTCGGCCTCGGTGCTGGCGGTGCGGATGGCCTTGCAGGGGGACACGTGCTGGGGGAAGTCCAGCATGTTCCTACGGACTGGGAGGAGGAGAAGAGGGGACAGGGATGATGGATCCACGTCCCAGTGCATGCCCAGAGCCAGGCTGGCAGCCCCAGAGACTTTTCTACAAGGGAGAGGTGAGATGCGGCTCCCGCTGCCTTTTGTCCCTTCCCTGCTGCCCAGCACATCCACCCGTTGGATTCCCAGCACAATTCCTTCTCCCAAAACCCATGGGAATTCTGTGCCTGTGAGCCCCCAACAGCTCTGCCCCACAGGAAGTTTGGAGTGTCCTGTGCAGGGCCAGGAGTTGGACTCGATGCTCCCTTCCAGCTCAAGGAATTCCATTATTCCTGATAGCAGCAGCATTCCTTGGCTCCTTTAAAGCTCCAGGTGGGACAATCCTTTCCTACAGACACCTCCCCAAAAGCCACCACACCCCAGGTGCGCCCTGTCCTGACGCAATTCCACTTGGGAAAACAGGAGAGAACATTCCCTGCTGCTATCCCTGCAAAACCTCCAAGAACAGCACTCCAGGTGCTCTCCAAGCACCTGGATTCTCCCCCCAGGAGCAGCTGAACAGGCAGCTCAGCCAGGGAAGTGCTGACAGTCGTGCTGAGCTGAACATTCCTCCTGCTGAGCAAGAGGAATAAATTTTTTTCCTATTATTTTAGGAAAAAAGAACAAGGAGAGGAGGAAGATGAGGCTGCTCCCTGCTCTAGACAGGTGGGACAGCTCAAGCACAGGTAGCAGCCCACGTGTCACGAGGAGGGGCTGCCTGAATTGTCACTCTGCTGCAAATAATTATCCAGAAAGCCACCCAAACTGCGCAGTTTTTGCAATCATGTTGTGGTACTCTCCCAAAAAATCCCAGCAGCATTTACTCCCCAAAAAAATCCCAGTGGGTTTTACTCTCCCAAAAAATCACAGTGGGATTTACTCCCACAAAAAAAATCACGGTGGGATTTGTTCTCCCAAAAAATCCCAGCATTTACTCTCCCAAAAAAATCACAGTGGGATTTACTCCCACAAGAAATCACAGCAGGATTTGTTCTCCCAAAAAATCCCAGCATTTACTCTTCCAAAAAATCACAGTGGGATTTACTCCCACAAAAAATAACAGCAGGATTTGTTCCCCCAAAAAATCCTAGTATTTACTCTTCCAAAAAATCACAGTGGGATTTGCCCTCCCAAAATTCCCAACGGGATTCATCCTCCCAAAAAATCCCAGCGGGATTTATTCACCCCAAAAATCCCAGCGGGATTTACTCCCCCAAAAAAATCCCAGCAGGAAACAAGGCACATGGAGAGACATTTATCCACTGCCCCAGGGAAATATGAGGAAGGAGGTGAGAGTTTCTTGGATCTTTTCTGCCGTTTGTTCCCACTGGTGACACATGAAAGCTGGGACAGCCTTGGGAACGGGGCTGCTCCTGCTGCCAAAGGGCTGTCCTTGGGTTAATTTGCTCTTCCAAATCTGTTCTTTGTGCTGGTTCCTTGCAGTATAAACATTAACTGGGAAAAAAACCAACATTCTGCCAGCAGCCAGGGGGGAGGGAAAAGCAGGTGACAGCACAGAGCTAAAAAAAAATTAAAAAATCTTAATAATCGTGGAATGGGTTGGAAGTGACCTCAAAGCTCAGCCCTGCTATGGGCAGGGACATTTTGCATTAATCCCAGGTGGCTCCAAGCTGGCCTTAGACACTTCCAGGGATGGGGCAGCCACAGCTCCTCTGGGCAAGGCAGGGAAGAAGCCCTCCCCAATATCCCACCCTCCGCCAGCAGGAACAACTCCCCTGTCACCCGATCCCCACAAATCCCCGATTCTCACCTGTGTATTCCACCTCCACATCCGCCAGAGCCTTGAGGGTGTTCTCGTAGGAGACCTCGCCGCGCTCCTGGGCTCCCACGCGGTCGTACACGAGCTTGGTGCTCTCGGTCAGCTCGGCGGCCATGGCCTCGATCTGCTCGGCCGTCAGGTCCCAGCGCAGCTGGCTGGCCACCAGCCGCGGGGCCTGGCTGTCCACGACATTCCCTGCGGGACGGCGGCTCGCTGACACAGGGGAAAAGCTCGGGGAAAGCACTTCCAGGGAGTGGAAAAAGTGTCGGGGGTGGCGTTGGGAATTTGCGGCCGGATCATCTCCCGGGCGCTCTTCACCCTCCCGGTCCCGATAAATCCTTCGCCGAAACCCGACTCCGTGCCCCGCCAGGTGGCTGTGCAAGGCTGTCGCCTGCTCGGGGACAAGGCCGTGCGCTGCCCCGCTGGGCACAGAAAGGACTTGGCGGGCAGAGGAGACCACGGCCGCCCTGCGGGGTTGCCCCCGGCCCGGTCCTGCTGCCCCATCTTTCTCCCCTCAGCCGTTCACCCCACGTCGTTCCAGCCCCTCGCCCTCTCCCCCGTCTCCCCGCGCTCCGCGTGTGCCCCCATCCCGCCGGTACCTGTCGGGGGGGCCATGTCGGGGGTGCCGGGGGTGCGGGGAGGCCCCGCGCTGCTGACGAGGCCGTGAGGAAACCGGGCCGGCCCCACGCACCGAGCATGTGCCCCGACCGGAGAGGCGGGCGGGAGAGTGGGGCATGCTGGGAGCCTGGAGGACCGGGCCGCTCCCGCCTCGCCCGCACCGCACCGGGGCCGGGAAGCGGGGGTGGCTCATCCCCTCCGCGACCCTCCGAGCCGGCCGGGAGCGGCCCCGGGGCGGGCGCGGGGCGGGCGCGGAGCATCCCCGGGTCCCGCCCGCCCGTTCCCATGGCAACGCCCCCGCGCGTTGCCGTGACAACGCCGCATCTCTATGGTACCGGTGGGGGCGGGGCTTCCGCCCCAGGCCACGCCCTTCTGGTCTTATACGGGAGGGGCGGGGCCGGAGCGGCGCCGGCGCGCGGGGGGCGCGGCGCATGCGCAGTGCGGGAGCGCGCCCGGCCCAGGCGAGTGTCCGGTGAGCGCGGGGGGACCGGGGGGCACCGGGACCGGCACCGGGGTGGGGCCCCGCCGGGACCGGCACCGGGATGGGGCCCTCGCCGGGACCACTCCGCTTTCGGGCCCGCTGGTGCCGGGCCGTGCTGCCCGCCGGCAGCCGCGATTCCGGTCCGCGGGAGTACCGGGTGCACCGGGGCCTGGGGGGGCGGCACCGGACGAGGCGGGACGTAGCGGGAGCGGGCTGTGCCGCCCGCTGGGATTTCTCTGTCTCCGGTGCTGCTGGTGCCAGGCCCGGGAATCGCCCGCCGCGGTCCCGGTGAGGGCACTGGGTAGGGAGCGCCGGTGGCACCGGGGTTGGGCCGGGGTTCTCCGGTTGTGTCCACCGGGGGAGGGGCCGGGCGGTGCTGCCGGGGCTTTGGGAAGCGGGACGGGGCATCGGGGGCGCGATGCCTTCCCCTCTACGGCCGGCGGGGTCTCGGGGCTCCCGGCTCCGGGGAACGGGAGCCCAACCGGGCCCGCAGCTGTTCAGTGCCTCGGGGCGGTCGCGCCCGGCTCAGCTCTGTTGGACTCTCATTAAATCAAGATCATTTCTCAATTAAATGAGCCTGGATGTGCTACAAACCCAGTTAAGGTTCGGCAGGGGCAGAGCTCAGCAACGGCAGAGCTGGAGCCTCTTTCCCTCGGGAATTGCCGTGGGATCGCTAGGAATTCCCAGCCCGGGGTTACGCTTTTTGGGTCTCTTTGCTTTGGGATTTTCCTGCCTTTTCCCTGCCAGGACAGGCTGGACCAGCCCTGCCTGCTGGGGGGTTACCAAATTTCTTCTAAAAAATAATTTCTTCTAAGTAATTCCTTCTTGGCTTTGGTTTCAGGACCAAGCCGTGCTTGGGAAGCAGAAAAGTGGGAATTTTTCCTGGTGAATTCCTCAGTGCTCCAGGGGTTTCATGCCCTGCAGCACCTCCGGGGTGCTTCCCTTGGCGGGATTGTGCCAAGCAGAGGATGAATCCAGGCCTAGAGAATTCCTAAAGAACATAAGGAATGCTCTGGAGCTCTTACCCATCCCTGACCAACTCCTTAATCCCCCAAAACGCACCCTGAAGGACAGCAGCAGCAAAACCCTTTGCCCTTTACTCTCTCAATCCATAATTCCTGTCTCTCCAGGTGTTTTTTTTGGAAGCCAGGAGCGGTGGAGCCCGGCCCCTCGCAGCCTCTCTCCCAGCATGGCAGACCAGAAGCGTCTCGCCTTCTCCATCATCCAATTCCTGCACAGCCAGCTCCAGGGTGGGAGCATGTCTCCAGATGCTCAGGAGAGTTTGGAAGGTGAGTGGGTGGATCTGGCTCTGTCATGCCAGAATTTGGGAGAATTTGGGCCGTTGTTTCTGCAATTTCTGCCCCCTGGCTTGGCTGGGCTGTCCTGAGCTCAGGACTTCTGGACATCTAAGTAATATGATTAAGCAGAAGTTATTTATTGTTTACAGTAAGCTATATTTATACATTTTAAAATTACTGTTCACGTGGTCATGCATTACTTGATTGATGCTTTTATCTTGTTTATGCATTTAGCATGCACTTTTCAGGAAATATGAAAAGTCCAGTGCTTCATGGCCTGCTTTTATTTAGTTCTTGCAGTCTTGGTATTCTGTTTCTCAGCCTTTTCTTTCTTATTATAGAACAATTTATGTCTTAGTAGCTTTGATGAATTCCAGAGGGTTCTGATAAGAATGACTAAAGAAGGTTTGGCTGCGGCACACTGTGGCCTAAGCTGTTTAAATATTACATTGCTACACCAGAGCAATGTATTTGAATTTTGGAGTTCATTTTTCCTTTTGGGAGTTACCCAGGGATGCTGCTGGCTTGTCTGGCTTCTGATCTCTTCCAAGAGCAGCTTAGCTGGAGGCAGGGATGTTTCTGGGGTCAGAAACCTCCCTGATCCCTGCTTGGAGACTTAGAGGGTTCATCCGGGACAAGGCGGAGCAGGGAGGGTTCTGTGGGGTGGGAATTCTGTGGCTCCAGGGAAGCTTTTTTTTGTGTTTGTGGGATTGTTTTCCTTCTTCTGCTCCCAACCCCCTGTACCCTGGTGTTTTTCCAGGCCCTTCTAAAGGGCAGGGAGAGCACATGGATCTTAAAAGGTCTCCTTAAGGAGCTTAAGGTTTAGTCCTTGATTTGTGGGTTCGTCTCGGTGAGAGGAGCGTGGCAGTGGGTTGTGGGGGATGTTCCTGGGGGAATGGGTGCTAGGAATGGGATATTTTAGGATGTAAAATATGGCAGGAGAGCTTTGGGAAGCTGACTTTTCCCTGGGAACAGCTTTTCCCTGGGAGCAGCTTCCCAAGCCTGAGGAGGGAGGAGGTGGCTCAGGCTTCCCGTGCCTCCGGCGCTTCCCAGAGCGAGGGGAAATGTCTGGATCTCTCCTTGGAGTTCTGGGAGCTGTGGAAATGCTGCTGCAGCCCCAGCCTGATTCACTTCCAACCCCCAGGAATCCCTGAGGGGGTGGGAATTGGGATTGGCTCCATCTAGGATATCCAGAGGGAAGCTTTGCCCAGCTCCAAGCTTTGGCAAAACCTCAGGATACAGCCCAAAAATCCCATCTGGTGTGGGGAAAAATGGGTGGTTTGGGGTTTATTTTTTTCCTTCTTTTTTGAGAGATGAGGGAGAGGGGTGACTATTTATTAATTAACGATCTGACTCTCATAATCCAGTGGCCATCCAGTGCCTGGAAACAGCATTTGGGGTCTCCATGGAAGATCAAAGCCTGGCTGTGTCCCAGACCCTTCCCGAAATATTTGAAGCTGTGGCAGGGAAGGTGAGTGAGCGCCCTGAAGTGTTCCCTTTTCCCTGAGTTCTGCTGGATTTTCCAGGAGGCTGCTGCTCCCCTCAGAGCCGTGTGGGAGGGGAATGTTTTGGGCTGGAAGAATGGGAATTGTGGGAATCCTTATCTCAGCTTCTCCCTCTCCTTGGAAGGAGCCGGAACACTCCAGGACGAACTCAGAGCCTGTCACCCCCTCAGAAGATGACGTGGCTGAAGCTGAAAGGCTCAAGACTGAAGGTACCAACCCCTGGAGCTGCTGGATAATGAGAGTTTGGTGCTAACTGGGAGGGGATCTTAATTCCTTGGCACCTGGAGAATGCTTGGAATGGGGGGGAAAAAGGGAATTTTCTATTTCTGCCTCTTGCTCTGCTCGGGCTCCAGGAGTGTGGGGAGGTTTTGCTGCCAGGATTGTTGGATGAGTGGGATTTTTATCCCAAAAATCCCATGGGGTGTGGAGCAGAGCATCCATCCTTCTTGCTCTGTGCATGGCTTTTCCCTGGGAAAAACTGGGCTGAGTGTGGATGCAACACTTCCCCCTTGAGCCAGCACCTGGGGTGATTTTTTGGGATGCAAGGATCAGGAATGCTGGAATTCCCAGGCCCTGGCACATCTGACAAACCTCTCCCCTGTGCTATTTCCATGAATCCAGGCCTTTGCTTTGGTTTATCCCTACTTTTTTCCCCTTTTTCCCCCTCACAATCCTTTCCCACCCTCCTTTCAGGAAACGACCAAATGAAGGCAGAAAACTTCGAGGCTGCTGTGTCTTTTTATGGAAAAGCCATCGAGTTAAACCCAGCCAACGCCGTTTATTTCTGCAACAGGTACTGAGCTGCTCCTCCCTGCTGGCATCCAACACTCCTGAAGGGTCAAAAATCCCATTTATTTTTTTAAACTCTCCTGTTGGAACCTTGGGCATTAAGAATTTTAGACTTTCTGTGCTGACAGGCACTGACCCCCAAGAAAACACTACATTTGTTTTGAAGGAGGCCTTGGAAGAGGCTTCCAAAATTAAATAATAGCACTAAGATTATGAGTGTGTAGTTTAAATAAAAATGTATAATATCACATGATGGGAAACTTGGAGTTTAAAGTTTTAAACTATAGTAATATATGTAAAGCAAGATAAAAGTTTTAAGGCTTAAGCTAATCCTTTCTTTTTCACCTTCTTCATAGGTTTAAGTAGTATTTTATAATTAAATAGAAAAATCCACATTACAAGCCACAAGCAGCTAGTTATTTAATTAAAAGTAAAAAAATTTAAGTATCATTTAATAATTAAACAATCTATTCTTAAAAATCCTTATAAAAATAAAACCAAAACCGTTTTTCACTTCATTAACTAAAACTCCCAGCTTACAAAACTATAACAGAAATAAAAATGAAGAAACATCTAAATCCAAACACAAAACACCATCTCAAACATTTAATCCCAACTAACAACAAAAAAAAGTTAAAAAATCACTCCCTGTGGAATTTTGGAGCATTTCCTGGGTGGGAATTGGGGATTTTGAGGCAGGAATTGGGGATTTTTGCGTGGCAATTGGGGATTTGGGGCGGAAATTGGGGATTTTGGGGCAGGAATTGGGGACTCTGGGGCAGGAACTGGGGATTTTGGGGTGGGAATTGGGGAATTTTAGCACTGCCACAAGGGTTTGGGGCTGGCACCTCTCACAATTGTGAGATCAAGCATAAAACCCAAGCTTTAAACCCAAATTTTTCCTCTTTGGAAGGTTGAGAAGTTGAGGAGTGAGGGAAATTAAAGGGATTTTCTGAGCTGGAAAGTGACATTCCTGGAACATCACCGGGATCTGTTTTGGGATCACTCACCTGGTGACAGATTCAGCTCAAAGCCACTCTTAGCTCTGCCTGGAGGGGACAGGGGTGACTTCCCTTGGGCTTTTCCAGCTGTTCAGCATTCCCTACCTCCTGTTTTTCCCTGTTTTTCCAGAGCTGCTGCCTACAGCAAACTGGGGAATTACGCAGGAGCCGTGAGGGACTGCGAGCGAGCCATCGGCATCGACCCCAACTACAGCAAAGCCTACGGCAGGATGGGGTGAGCAGCAGCTTCCCTCTGGGATTTCCCAGATTTCCTGCTGGAATTTCGGATCCCTGAACACCCTGGAACAGGGATTTTATCAGTCTGTTCCATTGTGAAAAAATTCCTGCTGTTTCAGGGTTTTAGAATTTTATTTTTCAATTCTTAGAAAGTTGGTGGGGACAGCAGTTGGGTTAAAAAAGTGACAAAAAAACCCCAACTGTTACTTTGATTTGTATATTTTTTTTCCTGCTGGAATTTTGGATCCCTGAACACCCTGGAACAGGGATTTTATCAGTCTGTTCCATTCATGAAAAAAATTCCTGCTGTTTTAGGGTGGAGAAAATTTCATATTTTTTAATTTTTAGAAAGCTGGTGGGGGACAACATTTGGATAAAAAAGTAACAAAAGAACCCTTCCATGACTTTGATTTTTATTTTCCTTCTCAGCTTGGCCCTCTCCAGCCTAAACAAACACACAGAAGCTGTTGTTTACTACAAAAAAGCTCTGGAGTTGGATCCGGACAACGAAACGTACAAATCCAACCTCAAAATAGCTGAACAGAAAATGAAGGAGACTCCCAGTCCAGTAAGTCATGGAATTTGGGAGTTTATTAAGGTTAAAAAGGTTTTTTTTCCACTCTAAAACCACAGGTGCTGCCTAGGGGGGTGTTAAAAATGCAGATTTGGGGTGGAGATGGTGAATGGTCCTGCTGTGAACAAAAAAACCTCTCTGTGACCTTGATTTTTTTGTTTTCTTTCCACCTCTCCTGCTGGAATTTTGGATCCCTGAACACCCCAGAACAGGGATTTTGTCAATCTGTTCCACCATGAAAAAATTCCTTCTGTTTCAGGTTTTAGAGTGGAGATAATTACATAGTTTTTAGTTTTTAGAAAGTTGGTGGGGACAAGAATTGGATAAAAAAGGTGACAAAAAACCTACTGAAAATCCACTTAAATCCAGAGAGAGAAAATTCCTTCTCACAGTCACTTTGAGAAGGTTGGAAGCAGCTGGGGCAGGATGATGAGGGTTTTGCAACGGCAATTTCCACTTTTGGGGTCAAATCTCTCCAAAATTCCACCTTATTTATTTTCCCTTTTTAAAATTTTAATTTATTTTTTATAAATTAATTTTTATTTAATATTTTATTTTAATACTTTATTTTAATTTATAATTCTGCTATTTTTGTTTGTTTGAAATTTTTTTTACCCTTTTTGTATTTTTTTTTCCTGCTAAAAACAGCAAAGGTGTTTTTAGGTAGTTTTTTTTTACACAAAAGTTGTTTTTTCCAATTAAAAACCTGGATGTCTGGCAGCCAGGGAGCTGGAATATCCTCATGGATCATTTTGAAGTGGGAATTTTAATTTTCCAAGGGTTTTTCCTGGGCACAGCTCATCCACAGAGAGGATGAGCAGGAGTCTCTGGGGTTTTCCAGAGGCTCTTTGGGTTTAAAGGTTGGATTTGGATCCTTCCAAAATCCTACAAAAAATGGGAAGGGATTTTTCCAACAGCCTGGAGAGACAGGACAAGGGGAGTGTTGGGAAGGGTTTGGTGGGATGATGAGAAGGAATCCTGGGATGTGAGGGGCTGGGATGGAATTCCCAGAGAAGTTGGATCCCTGGGAGTGTCCAAGGAAAGGCTGGAGAGGAGAAGCTCCAGGGAGCCACTTCAGAGCCTAAAGGGGCTCCAGGGAAGGGATTTGGGATGAGAGATGGAATTCCAGGACACAGGGAATAGATTTAAACTGGGAAAAGGGAGATTTGGGTGGGATATTGGGAAGGAATTCCTGGCTGTGGGGGTGCTGAGGGAACAGGATGGAATTCCCAGAGAAGTTGGATCCCTGGGAGTGTCAAGGAAAGGTTGGAAAAGAGAAAGTCTGGAGGCAGCTTGGAGCTTCTTCCAGAGCCTAAAGGCTCTCCTGGGCTCCAGGAGAGGGATTTGGGACAAGGGATGGAATTCCAGGACAAAGGGAATGGCTTCCTACTGCCAGAGGGCAGGGCTGGGTGGGAGACTGGGAAGGAATTCCTGGTTGTGAGGGTGGGGAGGGGATGGGATGGAATTCCCAGAGCAGCTGCTCCATCCTTGGAAGTGCCCTGGGATGGTGGGAGGTGTCCCTTCATCCCAAACCATTCCTGATGGGATTCCCTGGCCCCTCTGGGGGTGCAGGGTGGGAATGAGGGGTGCCAGCAGCTCTGCTTTCTCTCTTGCAGACCGGCGGCCCCGGAGGCTTCGACTTGGCCGGATTGCTGAACAACCCCGGCTTCATGAGCATGGTAATTCCAGAGCCCCCCTGGCAGCTCTTCCCACGTGGAATTCCTTGGGATGGAGCCTCCCTGGGAGCTCTTCCCACGTGGAATTCCTTGGGATGGAGCCTCCCTGGCAGCTCTTCCCACATGGAATTCCTTGGGATGGAGCCTCCCTGGCAGCTCTGGTGTGTCCCACATGGAATTCCTTGGGATGGAGCCTCCCTGGCAGCTCTGGTGTGTCCCACATGGAATTCCTTGGGATGGAGGCTCTCAGGAAGCTTTTCCCAGCTGCCTTTTCCCAATCCCTGGAGCTGTGTGGAAGCTCCTGCTGTTCCCTTCAGCTCAGACAATTCTTGTGGGAATTTCTCCACAGGCTTTTCATGGGCTCTGGAAGGGTCTGGGCTGTTCTGCTCTGGGCTTGGCCTTTGCTCTTCTTTTTGCCATTTTCCCCCATTTCCCCCCCCTTTTTCCTGGATTCCCAAGGATTCCCAAGCTTTCCCACCTTCCCTTTGGGGTTGATCCCACTCTGTCCCTGCTACCTCACCTGGCTGTTGTTTTTTATTCCCCACAGGCCTCAAACCTCATGAACAACCCCCAAGTACAACAGCTGTGAGTTGGATCCCACTTTCATTTAATTCCCTCCTTATTTTAATTAATTCCCTCCCTTTTATTTATTTTTTTCATTATTGTCAATCCACGATTTTAATTTTTTGATTTTTTTTCTAATTTAATTTTAATTTGTTTAATTTTATTTAATTTTAATTTATTTAACGTTTAAATTTTAAACATTTAAATTTACAAATTTGAAAATTTAAAATTGATATTTCTCTGCCTGGGTTTGGCCTTTCCTGGTGGGAATTTGGGCCAGGAATTTTGGGGGGGTGGTCAGAACTGGCCCAATTCCCTGAGCTGGGGTGGTTTGGGGTGCTCTGGGATGTGCTGGGAGAGGGATTTTAATCAAATTATTCTACAGGGAGATGGGGATGGGCCTGGAATTGGCTCTGTTGCAATTTTATGGGATTTCAGGATTCCCCAGCTTGGTTAAAATGGGGATATTCCCATTCCTGGTTGGTTGTGAGGAGCAGTTCACAATATTTTAAGAAATAAATCCATAATAATCCATCTCATAAATCCAGGGAAGGCTCAGGCCTTCTCCTGGGAGGAGAGAGAGACCCTCTGGAGCCCCAAAATCCATGGATTTTGGGATGAGACCACTCAGCTGCCATTGCCATAAATCTGGGAATCTGGGGATATTGACATCATTATAATTATTTATTGTTTAGCTTAATTACTTACTTCCAGCTGATCCAGGAAAAGCTGGTGCACAGAATTCCGTAATCCCTGGGATGGGAAGTTGCTCCCATTCCTGGGTGTAAAACATGGGATTTTTAGGGATTTTTAGGGATCTTTTTCCTGTTTCTGACTCTTTTTGCCCTGCCAGAATGTCCGGGATGATCTCGGGGGGCCACAACGCCATGGGAGCGGCCGGGAGCAGCCCCTCCACCAACGACCTGGCCAGCCTGATCCAGGCGTGAGCGTGGCAGGGGACAGCCCTGGGGACAGCCCTGGGGACAGCCCTGGGGACAATCTGGGGGGGACAGCCCTGGGGACAGCCCTGGGGACAATCTGGGGGGACAATCCCAAGGGGACAGTCTCAGGGGGACAGCCCTGGGGACAGACCTGGGGACAATCCCAGAGGGACAATACCTGGATCCAGGGCTGGGAATGTCCCAGGGTGGGCCCAGGGGGACAGATCTCTGGACAATCCCGGGAGGACAGGCCTGGGGAACAATCCTGGGGGGACAATCCCGGGGGGACAGGTTGGGGGGACAGTCTTGGGGGGACAAACCTGAATCCAGGGCTGGGAACGTCCCAGGGTGGGCCCAGGGGAACAGGTCTGGGGATGATCCTGGGGGACAATCCCATGTCCCTGATGTCCCCACTGTCCCTGATGTCCCCATGTCCACTCTGTCCCTGATGCTTCCTCTGTCCCTGTGTCCCTGCTGTCCCCAATGCCCCCATGTCCCTGATGTCCCCATGTCCCCTCTGTCCCTGCTGTCCCCCTGTCCCTGATGCCCCCATGTCCCTGATGTCCCCTGCTGTCCCCGTGTCCCCGTGTCCCCTCTGTCCCTGATGTCCCCATGTCCCTAATGCCCCCATGTCCCTGATGTCCCCTGCTGTCCCCGTGTCCCTGATGCCCCCATGTCCCTGATGTCCCCTGCTGTCCCCGTGTCCCAGGGGCCAGCAGTTTGCGCAGCAGATGCAGCAGCAGAACCCCGAGCTCATCGAGCAGCTCCGCAGCCAAATCCGGAGCCGGACCCCGAGCGCCAGCAACGAGGAGCAGCAGGAGTGAGGTGGGAAAATGGGAAATTCGGAATTCCCAGCTGGAATTCCGGCCTGGCTGGGGAAATCAAAGGTTTATTCAATAAAGGAATTTTTAATATTTATTTTTAATTTTTTAAAAAAATATTTGAATAGGGTTAAAAATGCAAAATGCTGGAATTCTGTTTTAAAGTATTTTTAAAATGCAAAATGCGGGAATTCTATTTTAAAGTATTTTTAAAATACTGAAAATACTGGATGGCCAAACTTTATTAAAGATCCTAAATGGTGAAACAATTAAAATTTTTAAAAAATTATTTAAGTGATTTTTGGCCGCTCTTTTTTCCTAAAACTTAATTAAAATGAGGTTTTAAATTTCAGTTTTAAATTTTCAAAATTGTAAATGTAAATGTTTTAAATTTAACTGTTAAACAAATTAAAATTATATTAGAATAAAATTAAAAATAAATGAAAATTTGTGAATTGAAAATAATGAAGTAATTTAAATTAATCAAAAGAATTGAAATAATATTAAAATAATTTTATATTAAATAATGAAAATTTAAGTTTTCATTTAGATTTAAAATAATGAAAATGAAGTAGAATAAAAAAAATCTAAAATTGAAATTAATTAAAATAAAATTAAATTGAAATACAATAAATAAAAAAAATTGAAACAATATAATTTTCAATAAATAAGATTGAAACAAAATAAAGCAAAAAAAATTTAAATCAAATTAAAAAAATGAAATTCCATTTTTTCCCAGCTGAATTCCCTATTTTTCCTCTCTCTGCAGCCCCTAGGAATTCCGGATTTTTCTTTTCCAGCTGGGAGCCACGTCCGTGTTGCCATTTCTTGACTTGGAAGTGTCCAAGAGGGGGGAAAAAACCAAAAATAGAATGGATAAAAAACAAAAAAATTCCCAAATCCTTCTGTGCCCTGCATGTCACCAAGAATTCCCGATTTTCCCGCCCTGCTCCTCCCTTTTTTCCCCTTTTCCCAGTTTTTTTTGTTTTTTTTTCCTCCTGGCAGCCCCAGCAGAGCTGAACTCAGAATTTCCCACCTGGACTGAGGGAATTCCGCTGAGAAATTCCCAAATTCCTGCGGGATTTGTTGCCTGGGGGATTTTTATTCCTGGATTTTCTTTTTGTTTGTTCTTTTGGAGGATTTCCAAGTGAATTCTTCAATTTTTTCCCCCCCATTTTCCCCTTGAGAGCCACTTCCAAGAAGTGTTTGAGTCCCTGCTTGTCCCCACCCTGGAATTCCTGGGATTTTCCACCCTCTGGGAATGAGGGTTTTGCTCCAAGTCTGGGATTTTTGGGAATTTCGCTGCTCCCCTCTCCAGGATCCACGGGGGGAGTCAGGACTGAACCTCCCCCAGGCGTTTTTGGGCCTTTTCCATCCCAAAAAATCCTGGAAAATCCCATTTGCTGTGCAGCAACTCTGGAAAAAAATGGGAATTTCTCCCATGGAGTGTGAGCGGGGAGGAGCAAAGGTGTTTTTAGTGTGTTTAAAGGAGTTTTTTCCTAATTATTTTGATTTTTTAATTGCATGTCAGTGATTGGCCTGGCTGGAGTGGGGTGAAGGGAATCTAAAAATTCCCAAATTCGGATCCAAAATCCAGGATTTGGGCAGGGAGAAGCTCCTGGAGCCACCTCAAATCCCAGCTGGGTGAGACCAGAGGAATTTTTTTTTAAATCCAAAATGGATTTCAATGCGATTTTTGGCTCCTGGGGGAGGAGGAGCCCCTCTGGAATGTTTGGAAGACGGAAAAAAATCATGGAAAAAAATGATTTTTTTTTGGTCGAGGCTTGTGGAATTCATGTGGTTCATGTCACTCGTGAGGAATAAAAAAAACGTTTGGACACTTTGGTTGTTATCCAGTCGTGCTCTAGTGATTTTCCAGAACTTTCTGTGGTCTCAGGGCTCTGTTTGGGGCACCTTGTAACCCAATTTTTATCCCATTTTTCTCAGTTTTTTGGTCCTTCCCAGTGGGAATTCTCCCCCTACACCACAAAAATAAGAAACCGTTCTTTTTTTCCTCTATTTCTGCATCCCCAAATTTCATTGAATTTCTCTCCAGCTGCTTTTTTTGTAGCCTCAACAAAGGAATTTGAGGCTAGAAAGGAGAATATTCTGGAATTACCCAAAAATACAGAAACCACAGAGCCGTTTTCTGTGTTTTCAGTTAATTTCATGCTGTGTCCTTTCCTCCTTCTTTCCTGACTTGTTTTTTTTTTTTTTTTTTTGTATCTTCCCACTGATCTAAGTTGGGCTTTTCCAACCCAGAACTTCAGGGTTTTCACCTCATTTGTGACAGCAGATCCAAGCTGCCACAAATTGGAAGCCTGGCTGCCCTTGGGGTGCCAAATGCCTCCTACAAACTGAGATCAGCAACCTGGGGGGCTGACTTTAGTTTCCCACAGAAAAGGACCATCATTTGTGTGCACTGTGCTGTGCCCAAAACTGGGCCTCTACCTGCAAATTTTGCAAAAAAAAAATCCAAATGGATGAGGATTTCTCCCAAGCTGCCCTGTGCAGCTCAGCATTGTGAGAGCTTCCTTTGATGTGGCATAATGGTTCACTTCTTGGACATCCCAATTTCTAAATCTTGACTGTAAAATCCCTCCCAGCATATCCTGACCCTGCCTTCTTCCCCTCGGTTTCCTGTAGCCCTCCACTCACCCCTCCAGAGTGCAGCGCTGAGCTCGCAGTGCTGGTCGGGGTGGCTGCAGCATCAAAAAGGGACAATGTTTGGTGTCAGTGGCTGCAGATCATGAGGATGGAGAGCAGCAGTGAAGGAAAGCCTCAGTAACCCTGGGGAACGCTCTCAGAGCAGCTGGTCACATCTGGAGTGCTGCACCTTGAGGTGGAAAAAGGACCTGCCGCTCGTTCCCTCCCCCGTGTGCTTCCAGCTCTGATCCCTGGGTCCTGGCTGCTGTGTGGGATGAGTCTGCTCCGGGCCTTGAGGCTCTCTGGGATCAGGTTTTGTGGGATAAAGCTCCTGCTGCGTTCCCTGGTGGCTGTGATGTTGTCTGGGGTGGGTTGAGCCCTGTTTCACTAGGCTGTTCCAATTCCCTCAGACCCTCCTGGGGCTGTGCAGCACCGAGAGAAGCTGCTCCTGTGCCCAAGGTCCAGCGGGAAAGTGATGCTGTGTGTCCCACCTCCTTATCAGAATTAACTGCTCTATATATCTTAGACTGTAAACTTACTTGATTCCTTTTCCACAGAAACTGGCAGGCTGAACTCATCTGAATTACAGCAGCATACTTTAGAGAGTTGAATTTATTGAAAGAAAAATACCCAAAATAGAGAATCTGCAGGCATGATTGGTATTGCTCTTTATTTAAGCAGTATTTTATTAGGTTCAGTTTGCTCTCCATTGAGCTTCCCACACATCCATGTTCCTTTTTTTGCCATGGCCTGTATTTAGTTTAAGTGGTTCCTCCATGGTGAACCAATGCTAAATGAGATTCACTGTTAATTTGTCTCTGGCTTTTAAGACCAAGAACTCAATTATAATATATCGATGAATGAAAAGCACACAAGATACCTTTATCTGTGTATCTGACAAAAGTATTTACTTACAAAAATCCCTGACCAGCCATAGGTAACTCTCAGCACTGAGCACAAAGAGAACAAGTTATCAAGTACATACAGTCAAACTAAAAGGTCCGTATTGGAGTCTCCTTGATCCTTTATCAATCTCTGAAAAATTCTGTAATACTGTGTTATTTTCTGCTGGTTTAATCTGTTGGCCTGTGGTATGGTTCAAGTATGCTGTTCAAGCACCAAGGAACCTCTTCACATCTCACTTGTCAAATGAAATATCTCATTTTCAGAGTGAGTAGTGCAAAACAGTCTCCCATCAATTTTAGGTGCTCACCTGAAAACCCTGAGATTATATTCTGTATATAACGCCCCAGGTTTATTTCATGGACTTCAATTCCACCGGAACTCTTTTGTAGGTCAAAACTTAATGTTCAGATGGAACACACAAAACCAAACCAAACCAACCAAACCAACCAACAACAAAAAAACACACACAAAAAACCCAAACAACCCTCCAAATAACAAAAAAACACAAAAAAGAAAAAAAAACCCCAACCAAACAGAACAAAAGACAAAACCCCCTAATCGCTGTCCAAAACGTCGAGGTGTTGTTCAACCCTGGTTCTGCTACCTTTTAAAAAAATTAATAATGCGAGCAAGAATTGGACCTGAGGCAGGTCGCTTGCTCTAACAGTAGCATCCTGCCTGTGCTGTTACTCGAATTTAAGCATAAGAACGATTCTTTATCTCTTATTTTCCCGACCCGTTATGATTGACATTCCCTCCGCTAACGCCGGGCCAGCCACGGCGCCTGCGCGGCAGATTCGACCCCGCGTGACCGGCGCCGCGCGCCGTCTCCATGGCGACGGGGCCGTAAAGCGCGGCCGCGCGGGTGTCGCAGCTGTTCCGTCCGTGCGGCGCGGCCCAGCGGCCCGGGGACTCGCGGCCATGGAGATGCCGCTGCCGCCCGAGGGTGAGGGGCCATCGGGGGGAACGGGGGGCGACCGCGGCAACGGGAAGGGAGCGGGGAGAGCGGGGGTTGACGGCGCTGCCTCCCCACAGACCAGGAGCTGCGGAATGTCATCGACAAGCTGGCGCAGTTTGTGGCGCGGAACGGGCCCGAGTTCGAGAAGATGACGATGGAGAAGCAGAAGGAGAACCCCAAATTCTCCTTCCTCTTCGGGGGCGACTTCTACGGTTACTACAAGTACAAGCTGGCCCTGGAGCAGCAGCAGCGTGAGTGGGGCCTGCGGCTCGGGCAGGGCCGGCTCGGGGCTCCCTCCCTCCCCCGGCCGCGGGCTCTCGGGGTCGGCCGGCGGAGACACTTTTGTCTCTCCCGGTCTCGCCCTCCTCCGCCGGGACCGCTTTGCAGCCTCTTCCTGCGCTCTGGGTTCCCGGTAGTTGGCTCAGCGCTGCCCCCGGCTCTCCTCTCGGCCCCGGTTGTGGGTTTGGAGGCGGGCAGGCGGAGCCGTGGGGACGGGCAGCGTGGTGAGACGGAGCTCAGCACCTGGAGAGCCGGAACTCGGCTTGTCCTGGAGTTGTCCCTCTGGAAGTGTACAGGGAGTTGCTGACTCTCCTCGTTGGCATCATCCACCCGTGATTTTGCGTTAACCGTAGAGTCATAGAATATGCTGAGTTGGACGGGACCCATCAGGATCATCGAGTCCAACTCCTGGCTCTGCGCAGGACACCCCAAGAAAATCCCACCAAGTGTCTGAGAGCGTTGTCCAAGCAGCTCTGACCCCCTCAGAGTGAGGGTCTATTTGGAACCAGTGCCATTTTCACCCGTGGGCTGGCGGTAGAGGGTTTCTCTGGGAGGTTTACTTTCAAAGTTTACTCTGTCTAATAGTGTTGTGCAAGCAAAGCCAAGATATCGAGGCTTCCGCACAGATCCAGCCCCTGCCACAGCCCTCGCTCCCGCCGGCTGCGCCCATCCCAGCCCCTCAGGGCACCCCCTCTGTGGAGGAACTCATCCAGCAGAGTCAGTGGAACCTGCAGCAGCAGGAGCAGCATCTCCTCGCTATGAGACAGGTTGGTTTAGCATCAACACTCTCCTGCTGTATCCTGGCCTGTCAGTGGCTGTGGGAGTGAGGAGTGAAGGGGGAGAGGACAGTTTGCTTCTGAGCAGTGATGGAGGTGAGATGAGATGTTGCTTTCCTTATTTTTGTTGTGTGGCAAATGCCATCATACCCCTGGAATGGATGTATCTGATGTCTAGGTTGTGTTGGCATTCTGTGATTAAAACCTTCTGTTTACTCTTAGAAAAAACTTGTTAGTTTTAGAGTGGAATAAACTGTGACCACTTTAACCTTGGTTTAAAGCTGCAGATTGCTGGGAACTGCAAGATGTTCCAGTTTGTAGTATTCCAAATTAGATGTGATTAGGAGTGGAAGGGAACTGTGTAATATCCAGTAGCTGATTTTTGCAGATGTTTAGCTGTTAAAGCTGCAGAAAACCAAACCGAAAAGTTCCTTGTGCCTTGGTTATGTTCCTTACATTTAAGAGCTTCTTGCAGTTATTTGTTATTACATGATTGATTTTAGAAGTAGAAGTAAACTGGACTTCTCCTGAAAAATGTGAAGAGTCTTTTCTTTTCAGAAACCAAAGAACTGAAACATTTTCATGAGGTCACAGTGATTGTAAAAGATTTTGGTCTTTGAGACAGCTACTTATGTCCAAGAGGATAAGGATACAGCAGCTTCATTCTTTAAAAGGATGTTGGCTGTAATGTAATTATTTCTCCTTTTTTTTTTTTCTTCTGTTTTTTTGTTTTTTTTTAATCAGGAACAAGTTACATCAGCAGTAGCCCTAGCAATCGAGCAACAAATGCAAAAGGTTTTGGAGGAAACCCAGTTAGATATGAATGAATTTGACAGCTTGCTGCAGCCAATAATTGACACTTGCACAAAAGATGCAATCTCAGTAAGTGATCTGTATCTGCACAGGGATTTGGTGGTGCTGTGGGTTCGTTTGAATTTTGAGATTCTCTCTATGTTAACAACAGCTTTATATCTGTGTTATGTGGCAGGTAAGATGCAAGCTGTCACCTGAAAACTCCCCTTCCTGCAGTTATTTCAGAGCTATGGGAAGCCCAGATCATGGGAACAGATTAGACTGACTTGAATTGTTTAAAATTTTCTTTTCTAAGGCTGGCAAGAACTGGATGTTCAGTAATGCCAAGTCTCCTGCACACTGCGAGTTGATGGCCGGGCACCTGCGGAACCGGATCACAGCGGAAGGAGCTCACTTCGAGCTGCGCCTGCACCTCATCTACCTAATCAATGATGTCCTGCATCACTGGTGAGGATTCAGTTGTGGCTTTCACTTTGCTGTTTTGATTAATTTGAAGTTTGTCTCCTAGATACAGTGTTGGTTTGACTAGTCACTTCATAGTTTTAGCGTAGTAATTATTTTTAGCAGCTGTCCTCAGATGTCCACAGCTTTGATCTAGTCCTTTAGTAATCAAATTTAGGTAAAAACTTTTTATCTACTTTCTGTATTTTTCCTCCAGACAAGATTTTACAATAAAATTGTTAGGGAGAGAACTCTCTATTTTGTGATTTCACTAGTTGTACTATAGCAGAAGTTGAGATGAATTGAATATTCCAGTGCACTTATTGTTATAGTGAAAAAAAATAACTCTTCTCATTCTTTTCTTGAAGCCAACGGAAGCAAGCACGAGATCTTCTGGCTGCTTTACAGAAGGTGGTTGTGCCTATTTATTGTACCAGTTTTCTAGCAGTGGAGGAGGATAAGCAACAGAAAATTGCCAGAGTGAGTATCTGGTTTTGGTTTAACTGTAACTTTTGCTTTGTTAGGATGGTGCTATGTAAATTCACAAATAGGCAGGCGCAAGAAGAGATTTTTCTGCTCTGATTGTTTTCATAAAATCTATTACAGGAGATGCTCTAGTTCACATTTAAAATAGAAATTCAAAGTACCTAGGCTTTATTTAAGAATTATCATAATGATGAATGCATCTGAATCTTTACTGGTTCAAAAATAAATACCAAAATCCTAGGTCTTATGAAAAGCTGAAGACACAAAAATGCTGTGCCTCAGTTTTTCTTTGAATGTTCATAATTTCTAAAATCCTTTCACTCTTATTCATGCAGCTTCTTCAGCTATGGGAGAAAAATGGGTACTTTGATGAGTCCATTATTCAGCAGTTACAAAGCCCAGCTCTTGGACTTGGCCAGTACCAGGTTAGCCACAAAAATATCAGTTTTCTTATTTATGCAAATATTTTGAAAATTATTTTCCTTTTCAAACGATAATGTTAATTTTTGTCCCTCTTCCCTTGAAGTTGCTTACAAGGGATTACAAAAAATAATGTAAAATATAACCTTGTTATTTCAAACATTCAGTAATCCAGCTGCTGATATGGTCCTGTACACAGGATACAGACTGATACAGTTCTGTACATATTTGACAGTGTCTTGTATAGCAGGGAGTGTTTGGTCAAAAGGAAACGAGCAAACATGGCTTTAAATTGGATACATTGGATATAAAAATTGTGGCAGCAGGAACTTTTCCTTTTTATTAATAATAATGTTTTTAATCTGAGCTGTGTTTAGAAAGACAGTACTAAAGATGGTGGGTTCTGGGCTGCAGAGATGTTTTGGAAATCACAAAGATTCATAATGAGCCTGAGTGGTTCTGCCAGCATTATCTTGCATCCTCATGCTTTTTTTGGGACAGAGGGTGAAGGGCAATACAGGGAATTCTGAGCAAGTGGGTAGGCTGGGTATTACAGGTGCAATCATTTCTTTTATCAGGCAAATTTAATCACTGAATATGCAACGGTTGTACAGCCTGTGCAAGTGGCTTTCCAACAGCAGATCCAGAACCTGAAAACTCAACACGAGGAGTTTGTGAACAGTTTAACACAGCAGCAGCAGCAACAACAGATCCAAATACCCCCACTAGAGAACGAGGTGAAATCAACACCCCCTCCTCAAGCCCCCACAGCAGCCCCAGCCTCAGCTCCACCGTCTGCTCCAGTCACACAAGCAGGTACTGAGCTGACCTGGCACTTGTGCAGAAATCAGTGGGTGACAATGTTATTACTTCCTTTTTGGTTTTTTTCCCTCTTTTTTAATATTGAGACACAATGCACTGCTGGTTTGGCTCAGGCAAAAGCTTGAATCTGTTCAGAACCTTGCAGCAGGCAGAGGCTGATGCTGGAGTATAAAAAGAACCAAAGAGATGAGTCTTAAACAGATCAGCAATCCTGTCTCCTAGTAATTAGATTTTTGCAGAAGAAATTCATCTGGAGCCTGGGGTGCTGATATTTTATTTAAGCATGTGACTTTGATGCTGACAATAGTCTCTAAATCATTCCAGATGATGGTAAATCTCAGCTGCCTCTGGCTGGTTCTACAGAGTATGACACAACTGGGTCTGGAGTGCAGGATCCTGCCTCAGGTGGACCACGTGGCCCTGGATCTCATGATCAGATTCCCCCAAATAAACCTCCCTGGTTTGATCAACCTCACCCGGTTGCACCTTGGGGTCAACAACAGGTAAGAAACAGTTTCTGAAAACGGATGTGGAAGTTCAGACTGTCTTGGCTGTGGAGCTTGGGAATGACCATCTTGGTTGTGGAAGTGCAGTGAAAAGCTGTGAAAGTTAGAAATCCAGATTTCAGTGCTGAGCTTTGTCATTCTGAGCACAGTTAAAGGCAAAATGTTAATCATATTTCAGTTTGTTAACCATCACGCTATTCCTATGAGCAAGAGCTGTTTGGTTCAGTAACAATTTGGTCTTTTCCCATCTTTTTTTCTGAAGTTCCAGTCATTCAGACTCTGTATTTGAGATGTTCTTTTGCTTGTGCATGTTACCTATGAGCTGTATTTCCTTAAGAAGTTATTGTGTTCTTCATTCTTGTAACCTAATGACCAGGCTTCTGTACTTCACCTCCAGGGACCACCTCACTGTCCTCCCTGGAACAACAACCATGAAGGAATGTGGAACGAACAGAGAGATCAAGGCTGGAACAATCAGCGAGAGACACCTTGGAACAACCAGCCTGATCCTTCTTGGAACAACCAGTTTGAAGCACCGTGGAACAACCAGCATGAACAGCCTCCATGGGGTGGGGGTCAGAGGGAACCTCCATTTCGAATGCAGCGGCCACCTCACTTCAGAGGCCCATTTCCTCCACATCAGCAACATCCCCAATTCAACCAGCCCCCGCATCCGCATAATTTCAACCGCTTTCCACCTCGCTTCATGCAGGATGATTTTCCACCTCGCCATCCCTTTGAAAGACCTCCTTATCCTCATCGTTTTGATTACCCCCAGGGGGATTTTCCTCAAGGTAAAGTGTGTACCAGGCCAGGTTTTCTTATGTTGTAATGCTGATTGCCATTACAAAATTATTTGATGGTTTGGGGTGACAGTTTATCCTTGGTGGACTGTTGTGATTTTCCTAAGAAGTGTTTAGTTTGGGAGTTCAGGAAGCTACTGCTAAGAACTCTGTAGGAAACACATGCAGAGCTGGATGCTTCCTTGCTTTTTGAGTCTTCCCTAATGAATAAAATTGTAGTCCAAATTCAAGTCAGCATCTCTACAGGCACCTCTTTTGCGACTACTTCACTTTAGAAGTAGTAAGTTCAAAGATGAGAAGCAGCATTTTCTCATAAATTTAACCACCTGCACATCAACCTGTAGGTGAGGGGGTTGATGAGAGCTGTGTTGATGAAGTTAAGAGGAAGGCTGAAAGGATTTGTTCCTGTGCATACACTCATTCGTTCTTTCTTTTTATTTTGACTGCCAAGCTCTCTAATTTTCTGCCCTTACTGTTGTGTGGCTTGGTAGTGTGTGGTGAAATGATCCCTGCCTCCAGTTCTTCCTCCTCACTGGGTCTGTTCTCTTGGTGGAACATGGGAATATATGGGAGTGTAACCATATATAACCAAGGTGCTGCTTGCCTGGCCTGTGGCTGTCTGGAAGTCTGCTTTAGTTCTGCCCAGAGGTAGTTTCCATTTCATCTGTAGGAGTTACTGTTATTCTGGAATGATCCTTATGGTGTAAAAACCAAAGATCACCCTGGTTCTGTGTGACAGGTCATGCAGAAGATAAGTTATGTTTCTGTGTAGGAGTTGCTATGTTAATCCTATAAGTTTCTGAATTTTCCAAGTCCAAAAATGGTCGAAAACCAGTGGATTTGAGTTTGTATATTTAGGATTGAGTTTAACTTCTGTAGTAGAGATCGTTCCTTTTTTTTCCCCTTGGGTTTTACTGTTTGGATGGGTTTTTTTAAAGAATTGTGGTAGTGAGTAGGGAGAAAGGGAGAACTCCCTCTTATCTGAGGGAGTTTAGGTTTAAGCTCAGAGTGAGGTGCTCAGTTTTGGATTCTAGTGGTGATTTAAAATATCTGTTGTTTGATGCAAAGTTGTTGGAGGGAGTGATCTACTAAACCAGATGGTTGAAATTAGGAAAGCAGTGAAGCAATGACAGTACAGACTCTGCTTGGGTTCTGATGACAACGAGTTAAATAGCACCAGCTCGAGATTGGGAAATGGCTGTAATGGCTTTTCCTGGAAAAACTCTTAATCTGTTGCAAATGATGCTGATTTTCAGTCTTGCATTTTCCTCAGTACAGTGCAGTGAGTTCAGGAGGGTCATGCCATTCATGGCATTTGTCCATCAGTGGTTGGATGAGTGTCACTCACTTCCCTATTTAACAGAATTATTCTCTCTACCTCTTCTCCAAATTTTTTTTTCTCCAAAAGTATTTTTTGTCACCCACTGATGCGAGTTAATTGCTGCTGTATATATTTCTTTACGTATGTTGATTTGTCAGAGAAACAGAACTAATTACAGGTCCAAGCTGAGCCATGATTGTGTACTTAGCTTTAGGAATAAATCACACCAGTAGCTGCCCTGCTGCATCTGAAACATTTTGTTCTTGAGCGTGTCTTCCTTGTGGTCCTTTTGAGCAGAGGACGTCCCAAAGGAAGCAATGGCTTGGATCTGAACTGGCCTGTTGTCTAGAGAGTGATGGCTGTGGCACTGCAGGGTATTTGTGAATGTGGACCTGTAGCCAACCTCTGGTCCTTCAGTTCTGGTGCTTTTCTGGCTCTGCTGATGTTGGGTTTTAGGATAAACGCAGCAATTGAGGTACATCTCTGATTGCCTTCCTTTCTTGATAGCTAAATAAAACATTTAAACTCTCCCACTCTGCAGAAATTGGACCTCCTCATCATCATCCTGGTCACAGATTGCCTCATCCTGGAATCAGCGAGCATCCTCCCTGGGGGGGGCCCCAGCACCCTGATTTTGGGCCTCCCCCACACGGATTTAACGGGCAGCCCCCTCACATGCGGCGCCAGGGGCCCCCTCACATGAACCACGATGATCCCAGCCTGGTGCCCAATGTTCCCTACTTTGATCTTCCTGCTGGCCTGATGGCTCCACTTGTCAAAGTAAGTGCTTGCTGTGGGACTGACTGGTGGGATTAAATGATCCAAACCCTGTTGTTGTTATTATGTGTGTAATTTCAAATCCTTCCATCCCACCCATTGTGTAGGGTATAAGAGCAGGAGTAGTTGGGGGCACCAGGTAGTGAAAATGGTGATGATTTTCATGTGTTGTGTGCTAGAGGAAGCTAGGTTGAACTCACAATGTGAAAGACTAATTTATATTTGAAATTCTGACCACTATTGGTAGGAAATGGAAATCCTCAGTGATTTCCAGATGGTCAGAGAGACTTCACAGGTCTGATGGGGCCATTGTACTAGTTCTTTGTAATCAGAATTCTCATGAAGATGTTTTACAATATCAATGTTGTATATACAAAGAAGGATAAAGAACAGGAAGCATACCTGCATCAGCATCTTCAGGGATATTTATATTTATATTTATATTTATATTTATATTTATATTTATATTTATATTTATATTTATATTTATATTTATATTTATATTTATATTTATATTTATATTTATATTTATATTTATATTTAT
>VZUI01023090.1:0-43751 GCA_013401135.1 Cettia cetti
GGCGCAGGCGCGGAGCGTTCCCGGGCGGGGCCGGGGCCGGGGCCGCGCCCCTCGCCGCGGAGTGGCGGCCGCGGGTCACGTGGGGCGCGCGGGGTTCCGGGTGCCGCCGCCGCCGGAGAACGTGAGTGCAGGGGCGGGGGGGACTGCAGCCGCTGTCGCCACCTCCTCCCCGTCCCTGCGCGGCTCCTCCTGCCGTGTTCTCCTGTTCTGCTCTGCTGCCCTCCTCCTCTCTTGCCTTTGCCGCCGCCTCCCGGCGGAGAGCGACCCCTCGGCCGTGAGGGGCGCGGCCCACACCCGGGGAGCGCCGCCCTGCTGAGCGGGGGGTGCCCGGTGCAAGCCCCAACACGCGCGGTCTGGGCTGGGTCAGCTGCCTTCAAGCTGCGCTCTGTAGGAAATTTTCCTCCGCCGAGCTTAGTTCCCGCCGCTGCAGAGAGTGGTGGTGGGAACTGCGGGAGTGAAGCGGGCTGAGAAGTCGAATCCCCAGTAAATATTTCACGGTTTCACAGGCGTTATCTTTGTGCACACATCCACCGGCGTGCCTGGGACTCGGTTCCTGGGAGCGCTCTCGGTGCGCAGGAGGAACCGAGTGTCGGGAACCCACCGGGCTTATCTGCAGCCGCACCTGCACGTGTGCTGTGCTCCTCAGCCTCCGCAGTTTGGGGTTATTGCTTTCATTTACCCCATTTTCTGCAGTGGTAGTTTTTACAAATTCTATGAACAACTTCTTGAGAAAAATAACTGGCCGGAACTCTATCCCTTTCTTTGTTAAGACTACGAAACAAAAATCTTACCCCCCCCTCCCCCCCAACTGCAAATAACTTGCAGCTGTATCAAAGAAGAAGGAATGGAAAGCATATCTTGACTGTATTTGGTAAGCCATCTTACAGTTGTTAGAACACCGAGTTTAAGTAATTCTGCGGTGCTAGTTATCACACTAGCAGTGCTGGTGTCTATAAAGTGTAATTAACAATACCTGAGCTGGTTTGATTTCCTGAAATAGCACAGTGATCTTCCTGGAACTGCTTTTTTATTGATTTAGATTGGAGGTGTTGACAACAGTAGTATAATGCTAATAGTAGAAAGCATGTGCTTCTGAATTGTTTGTATATTTAACCAGTATTATTTAAAATGGATTTCTTCGAAAAGTGAGTTTCCTGTTCTTCCTTTCTCCTACACACTGCAGACAAGTTTTCCCTCAAAGCTACCAAGGAATACTAAAATTCTAAGGGCTGTTATGCTTCACTTCTGGAGTCAGGTAATCTTTGATGGTTTCATTTTTCATAATATTAAAAAGTTCTTCAGACAAAGGAGGATGCTCTTCTAGTATGATTACCCAGTTTTAACATTATAAACATGTAACAATTGCAATCAAATGGGAAAAAAACCCAACAAACCTCAACCAAACCCCAAAACCCTGACCCTGAGTTAAACATCTGTGAAGTTAAAATTCAGCTGTGGCCTAATCTGAAGTTCACTGTTGTTTTGATGTATTTTTATTTTAAGCTGTGACAGCCTCATACCTTTACAAGTACAGTGGTACTAAATATTTATGACTATTTCACTTCTCTAGCTTCAATTAATGTAGAAGTATCCTGGTGTTTTGAGAGGCAGTTACTAATTACTGTCTGTTATGAGAAGGATTTGACCTAGCCCCTTGGGTTCTTTCCTGTCAAAGCTGTCTCATTTTGGGGTAAGGTGGCTAAAATGATTCTTGGCGTTGTGTTTAACATGTATATTTTACTGTGAACAGTAATTGTTACATCCTTCAGAACACAATTTTCAGTTTTAAGTTGAAGTTTTTAGTGTAAAAGCTTATTTTTTGAAGGACTTCCTGTTTCAGTGGTACCTAAGAGGATTCAAAATCTAGAAGAGGTTTTCAGTTTTCATTCTGAAGCAGATATGAGGCAGAAGAACTTCTTTATTCCCACAGAATACTTTGAATGAAATTTAAAATGTCGCATAATAAAAAAAGACTGTGATATAGCCATTTATGAAGTCATTGAACATTGATATTTAACTTTGCATTGTCTCAGCAAGGGAGTCACTGGCTTAAATTGTTTAAAAACGTTTTTATTACGGATGCGTGACTTCTCTCACCATTCTGAAATGCTGTGTCTTTTCAGTTCACCATTCAGTATTCCTTTGTGTAGGAAAGTCTTTAAAGGCACATCTGATGAATCCAGAAGTTGTTCTTTATGAAGTAATTAATTCTATAATTAAGTCAGAACCTTGTCTTTGCTATGAACTATGTAATTGGCTGGACATTTCAAAGCTTATTGTAGCTGACAGCTTGTGGCTGAGCTTCTCCTTGCATACTTATTAAATATAAGCAGGACGATTCATTATGTTGCAAATTTTTCGTTCATTTTTTCCTTGCATTGGTTGTTATTTTCTGTTGGGCCTTTCCCCCCACTCCTTTGCAAGATTTGAGGGCCACGGTAGAAGTGTTTACAATTGGTTCCTGCTTCCTTTGCCCTCCTCTTTTGCCCTAAAAACCCTGTTTCTGCTTTACATGGAGAAGCCTTTGTGCCCTGTGACTGTATCTTCACAGACTAGTGGTGAGGGCCTGTTGAGGCTTATCTCTATTGTGGAATGCTTTGTGCTTAGGGTCTCATACCCACCCTTTGTGTTTCAAGTGGTTTTGACATTGGTCAAGCTCTAATCTGGACATGTAGGCTGAATGCACAGTTGTTTTGGTTTTTTTTCTGGAGTGTACTTGGCTTTGTATAAACATCAATCAAAATTTCAGGGTAGTAATGTCTGTTTTAGGGGGAGCAAGGGTATAGGGAGATTCTTTTCCTCTAAATTCAAATTACAGCAATAGGAATAGAGAGTAGAACTTTTCATTGTAACTGGTATTTACTAAGATATTTACTTTATTGTATGATTTTTTTAGTGATGTGAAGTTGTAATATTTTATGGTTGCCAAGTGAGGGGTTTGTCACAGTAAAAATAACTTTAAATGCTTTTTACTTGGTTAGTACAAAACAAACAAACAAATTCCAAGAATGTTTAGTTCAGACATTTATCTTGAGTAGGTGACAAAAATGCAGACACGTGGCAGCCTGGATGCAAGACAAATGTCCATTTCAAGACTGTTCTGGAAATTTGTACATTTTGAAGTAGGTGGCATGTTTTCAAGAAAAAAAGAGAAAGAAAAAGGAAGAAAGTGCTTCATTGTTTCAAACCTCATTAGACTTTTAATAAACAGAGTAGAGGCTGAGGAGGAATGTCCAAACCCATGAAAACTCTGGATGTTTTAAGGGAGTTGCATTCCAGAAGGCTCTCAAATAACTACTGTTCACTTTCTTGTATCTTTTTCCCTTGGACTCAAACACATAATGTGTTTTAGCTGACATTTTTGGTTATTCCCAGTAATGGGAATGGTTTGTGATAACTAGCACTGCTGTACTCATGATGGAAAGCATTCCCAGTCCTTTGCCATTTTTATTGTCTGGCTATGTGCTGGATGAGGGTTTCTTTTCTTAGGTGCATGGGTGTTGAAAGTACTTAAATTGGGAATTTAGGGGTATAAGAAGCAGAGAGGGAAACTTTGAAACACATTATTGGACAATTTGAACATGGTATGGCAAGGTTTTGACATTTCCACATAACTTGCATTTAAAAGATGTTCACTTTTAAATACTAAATACTGTTTTGTGATGAAAGATGTAACTGTGTATGCAGTAAAAGAAAAGCCAGAGGTCTGGGCAGAAGATTATAAGAATATTGGGGGATGTTTGTCTACCTGATATCAGAGCTAGTGTGGAAAAAGAGAATGACATTGATTGAACTTTGGATGGACAATTTTTTGTGGCAATATTGACATTAAAGTCAAAGACTGACAATGTAATTATCTGCAATGACCAATTTGCAGTTTAACAGGTTGGTTCATTTGAGCTTTGGGAGGGCTGCAGCTGTGGTCTGTGCAGTTAAATTGTGATTATTAGAAACTGGTTTTGGAAGGCACCAGTGTAGGAAGTTACATGTTCAAGAGGCCTGGTATAAAGCACATTTCTGTTGTTTTAACTCTGTTTTGGACAAGGCTCAGGTGTTATGTAGCATCTCCGAGATAATAATGTGGGGAAAATGTAGTGACTTTCATTGTAATGTAGCAAATACATTTTACATGCGTTCTGGTCTACTGCAGTTGTTTTTTAGGGTAAAAAAACCACAGCAAATTTGGTTCTTTCTTCCCTTAAATTGCTATAATAAGCATAAATGTGATTCAAAGAGAAATACAGAGAAATTATAAGAATTGGCATTAATTAATTCTGTGTGTGAACTAGCATGGAACTGTGTGCTCCCCTCACTTCAGGATAAGCAGAGGAGGTAGCCTGGCCCCTGCCTGGTTGTCTTTGATGCTCTACCCATGCAAGTCTCCCAGGTCCTTTTGCTGTTACAGGATAACATCATCCAGAGTTGTTTTCCTTCTTTTCCATGTGCTCACTGACTTTGTGGAATGCAACCCAATCAAATTATTAAGAATACTCCAAATACCTGAATAAAAATGTTTAGTAAAGTGTTTGCAGGCATAGCAATGGTCTGTAGAAATGTGAAACTTAGTAAATCCTAAGACGGACATGATGGGGAAGGTTAAATTCTACAACTTGAGCTCTCCTTTATAAATGCATAATTTTTCCTCCTGTACTCTAGAAGAATTAGATTGTTGCTTGCTTTTCTAATGAAAATATTGAAGAGGAATAGTTTAGTATTAATTGGAAAGCCATTTAAATAAAAAAATAGTATATTATCAACTTAAACTATTTTGTGTGTATTGAAAAAAAGATTAGTGGGGTGTTTAGAGGAGAATTTTGTATACACCTCAATATCTCTTGCAGGTTTTTCAGAGGTAAAAGCAGGACTGGCCAAGTTAGGGTAGCTCTCAGAACCAGCTTGAAATCCTGCATCTTCCACAGGTGGTTCCACACTCTGGGAACTCCACATCCCCCTGGGATGTGTTATCCAGCAGGGCTTCCTCCCTCTTCTCTTGTCTGTCAGAGTAACTGTTTCTAGCCCTTCAGATCTGTTTCTGTAGCCCTCTTCAATCCCCCAGGTTTTTCTGGCATAAATAAGGCAGAGATGAAAATTTTGTTATAACTCTATTGAGTTCGAATATGATTTCTCCCTATAGTTTTCTCCATTGCTTACTTTTAAATTGAACTCTTTATTCTCATCCATAGGAAAGCAGTAACAATTTTCAAATAGCATCTAGGAGTACTTATCTGTGTCTCTGTTCCTTTTTTAAAAATTGTAACTTTGAGTTTTCAAGCTTAGCTTGTTTTGAATATTTGTAAAAGTTGGGAAAATGATAATTAAAAAATTTAAATATGTGGCAAAGATAGGAATCCTGGAAACTGAGACACTAGAGAAGAATTTTGAACTGTTTTCCTTCCTGAAATCTTAATTATCCTGACTGAATCAGAATTAATGATAACATGTCTAGAATACCCAAATATTTTAATGGATTAAGTACAGCCTGTACAGGGATGTGAAAGACAGGTTGCAGATTGCTTTGTCTCTCAATGCTTGTCTGGGTTACCTGTATGAATCTTTTTTGTGTTTTGTATCAGTTTACTAGTTTTGGGGTTTTTTCCTCACTTGAATTTTTGTTCTGATATATAAAAGGTCTCAGCTGATTATTACCTTGTTGAATTTTTTGTGTTTAAAAACTCACAAAAACAGGTGATGAGCTTCAAAACACCACAATATGTACATAACAAGTTATCTTTTTTCTTTCAGGATTTCCAAAACTTGTATGGTTTTGAAATTGAACAAAAGACTGGAAATCAGAATAATCTTCACATTTCTTTGAGTAAGAAGTAACAATGGAACGAAGGCAAAGAGGAGTCAGTGCTGGACTGCTTTTGCTGCTTTATCAAATTTCTCAAGTTGGACTCCAGAACATTCCTTCTGTTACCCTTGGGGTTCTTATACTGAATATTTTTCTCTTTCTGAATCCTTTGAGGCCCCTGACTGAAGTGTGTCTCAGTGTAAATGAAGCTGTCCACAGAAAGAACTGGCAGCGTTTGCTGCTTGCTCCTTTCCACCACGCAGATGATTGGCATTTGTATTATAACATGATTTCCATGCTTTGGAAGGGCATAATGCTGGAAAGAAAGCTGAAAAGTCTGTGGTTTGCCTACATAATTGCAGTATTTTCAGTACTGATTGGAGTAGTTTACATGGTGCTGGAAGTCCTACTTGTGATAATTCTGGATGATCCTTCCTATGAAATGAATTGTGGTGTAGGTTTTTCAGGTAAGACACAGAGTTGGTCCAATGTATGTATGTAAAATTAATGTATATACTTTCTATATAACAATAACTGTTAATTGCAGAAAGAGGCTAGGTGTACATCTGTATATATGTATGATTGTCATGTCAGTATGCTTACCCTATTTTTCAATTTAAGGCATGTACTCTGGGCATGAACATAAAGTATTCAGTTCATGTTCTTGTAACTGACAGGGCCTTTAACTGAGAACATGAAAATATCATCTTCCTGGTAGAATTGTGTTTTCTGTTTAATATCACTGGTAAACTGAAACCTGAACTCTTAATTTTCTGATGTCATATAAGCATTTCAATAGTGCTCCTTAGGTGGCTTCTAGAAAAGCCTGTCAGATTAAAATAACTCACACCTTTCTTTGGAGAGACTCCCCTAGATTTGCTTCTGCTAGCAACATCCCAAGACCTGATTTTGGTCATTTTCCCTCCAGTACTGGTCTTGTCCCCTTGTGTGGCAGCTCATTTTCAAGTCAATAAACTCATTCTCTTAAAAAAAAATCTGCAGTCAAGTGGAAAAGTAGCCCTACATTTCTAGATGAACAAAGAATTTCCTTGCTGTCATTGGGACCTAGCCTTAGAAGGCAAGCACTCTTCTTTGCCTTTAAGAAAGTTGTTTCAACACCTCTGAGGTTTTTTTTAGGCTATTCCAGTGGATACAAGTTGGAACATCCTGGGAGTTGCTCCTCTGGTCCTCCAGTTGTTTTCTGGCTTGTTGGTAACAAGCCATGTTGGTAACAAGCCATGCCCAGGTCTAATATCGGCCTTTCTGGGGCTGTGGAGGCCCTGGGTGCAGCCCCTTGCCCTGAATGGTTTGACTGCCTGTGCCAGCCTCCATGTGTCCATGTCAAAACTTGTTCATTTTTCAGGGGTTTTTCAGACCACTGTGAGCTTTTTCTTGAGAGGAACTTTTTCATAAGCACTTACAATAGACTCTCTGAATTCATTCCATCATACCGGCTGGCAGTTGCTTGATAAAACAGTTGCAGTCACTTAGAAATTAATATTATTTACTGTGACTAAAGGTGATTTATCTACTTTTCTTTTCAGAAACAAGTGATTCTGGAATATGTGTAAGGTGATTTTCCATTAATTCAGAATTTGAACCTACTGTTGAGCTTTACGCGTGTTTGTCTTGTTTTCAGTAGTGGCTATTCTCAAGTCACAGAACATTTTTTTGAGTTCACTAATTGTGTCAATTATTTCAATGAGAACTCCCATTTTAAATTATGTTTGTATTGTTTTGAATACCTGAATAACTACAGTGAGCAGGCATATTAAAAAGCAGCTTAGATTTGGCTGTTATACAAATAGGTAATTTTTGTATCTTTTTTTTTTAAGTCACTGAAAAATATCACTGAAAGAACAGAACTGTTCTGGCATGCAGCAGTATCCTTCACAGTGCTTTAAAATTGCATGGTACTTCAAATTGTTTGCATTCCTTTATTATTTGTGCACAGGTATTTCTCTCTTCATGTGATTTCTTCTTGTTTGCAGGAGTCTTGTTTGCTTTGAAAGTTCTGAACAACCATTATAATCCAGGAAGAGTGAGCAGTGTCTTTGGTTTGCCAATATCCAGTAAATACGCTTGTTGGGTGGAGCTGGTGGCTATACATTTAATCTCCCCAGGGTAAGAGCATGTAGTATTTCAAAGAAAGAAGAGATTTGGGCTATCTGGAGTAGTTGGAAATGTCTCGTGAAGTGTGAGTAGTGTTAGCTGGTATCCCGGTGCAGTGTTGGGGCTGCAGTCTGCTTTTTCCTTAAAACCCTCTATTTTGAGTACATCTCAAATTCAAAACCTGAAATACTGTTCCCAGAAGGTGTGATTGAGTATTTGAGGGAAGATCACAAAAGCTGATGGACAAGGCAAAGGGCTGTGCCTTTTCAACGAGGTAACTAAACTACTCCCCCATGGTGCCAAGGGCTTCATTAGCTGAGCAGCATTCCACTGTTTGCTTGCCATTTCTGTTTAACTCACTCTGGCTTAGTCACTCCTCTGATTTATGCTCAAGCTACCGTCCAGTATTCTGCCAGTTTTGCCACTGTCACTGTCCTGCAGTGCTGCTGGTCATCTCCCTCAGTTTCCCTGTGTGCTCTGTGCCTGCACAGTTCATCTGCCCCTACCTCTGGGAGAACAGGGCTCTTCTTTGGCAGCTGATTTTTGTAGTCCTATTTGCAAATGAGTAATTTTCCTATGTAATATTTTGTAACTGTGAATGTGTGCAAAGTACAGACACAAAACCTATGAACTATCAAATCAGAGTTTATGTACAATTTCACACTTTTCAGAAAGACTAAAAAAGAACTCAGCAATACTGAGATATTCCTTGTCAGATACTATGATATAGCTGATGGAACATTTCCTAGCACAGAAGAATTCAAATATTGCTTAGGTTAAGCACAGGTTTTATTGCTTTATGCCTGGCTGCTCAATTGACTGCAGTGAGGATTAAAGACAGAAGAGTGCTCTGCCCAAATGCAATTTTATTTGTGAGCTGCATGGCATTGCTACAAGTATAAAACGAAAGCTTTCAGTGCATTAAAAACATTTTTCTGAAAAATATAAACTGCTGTTTTAGCTGAACATAGGTTTTGTTTGGTGATATGTTTAACAATACTGGTTTAATTAAAGAGCAATGGAAGAGCATTATGTATGAAGTAAAACCATATCATACTGTTTATGGTAGAGGCAAAACATGAATTCAGATATTGCGTGCTGTTCTTTTTCAGTTGCATTACTGTAGAAATGTCTTTGGATAGAGGGGATGGGAAGTCCAGAAATAATATCAAAGAATGTTTTTAAATTTCATGGAAGTTTAGATTGCTGCCTCATCTAAACCTCTGTAGTCTCTACACAGTGCAATTTCACAGCACTTAAATGATAGTGGGGGCTACAGAAGACAAGTAGTGATCTCCAGAAATTCATGTCCTAGAACACAACATGTTTAATTAGTAACTGCCAACTGCCTTGCAATGAACCACAGCAATTGTAGCTCTCACAGCATTGCTCTTACATGCTCATCTGTGTGCTCAGGGCAAGTTATAATATTTGAAGTATGTGTTTATAGCCTTTTATAGCCCAAGTTGCAAAATTTAGTTGTGAATAGATAAGAGGTCAGTAACTGGGGCAGAATTCTGTCCAGTCAAAAAGCCATGCAGTAAATTTGGACCTGCCTTATTGGTCTGATGTAGCAGATTTGCCAATGAAAGATACAAAAGTTATGTTGAGCATTTTGAAAACCTTGATATGTGTGCTGGGAGAAGATTTAGGAGCTTACTGACATTATTTTCTTTCTCATTAGTGTTTTTGTTTTGGAAAAAATTTAAAGTGCATTCAGTATCCCTCTAATCTTCACCTTCCATAAAGAATATTGAGATGTAGGCTTTGCTTAGCAGTCCTTGGGGTTATTTGTTTCATGGAAGAACAGACATGTGAAAAGTTACTTTCTGTTTAATCTGTGCCTCTTCCAGAACTGGGCAGACATCTTAAGTCTTAGGTCAACCAACATGTTGGTGATTTCTAGAGTAGGTGATTTTTGAGTATTTTTAATTTTCTGAGGTCAGACATTTTCCAAGTCAGGCATGCATTTTTCATAAATTTGGAATATCTGTTCCAGAAAATCTGTTTCCTTATAAATACTTAATTTTGGTAGCTACCTTTTATCTATAAATGTTCACATCAACATGTATGTTACTCTTTAGAGAGTTGTTGGTTTCCAAGGAGGGAACAGCAGCTCTTCATGGCAGGAGACCAGTTTATGGTTAAGTATGTGGCAAAAGTGAATTTAGATTTGATCTTTACCTCCCTCTAGTGACACGTACATTTTCCTGTCTCCTTTTACCACTGATGCCTGGGACTTGTCTTGGCTTGAGTGCTTGTGCCATCATCTGTATAACTCCTGTGGATCACTGACCTGAGTGTAAAAATTGATGCAAACATTACATGTGATACATTAAACAGAGGTTTCATTTCTACTTTATAAAGGAAATTAAAAAGCTAATTTTAGCTCATGTTATTTAAATTTTTTGACAACCAGTATAAATTGGTTATTTCTACATACAAGGAAATTATAATGTTTAGTGTATTGGCCTCTGTAACTTCATAATGGAGGTGAAAAATTTGCAAGTAGTGTTTATACCTGCTTGAATTCAGAAGATTTTCTCTTAATTTATGTTTAAACACAAAAGAGTTTAAGTCTTAATTTGAATGCTGAAAATTGATCTTTGAATTTGTAGAGTACCCCATGGTCATGTCAGTAACTGGAGCAAATCTCCTTATTTACAATAAACATATGCTTCTGGGTTGATTTCTCAAAAGAATCCTGAGCCTTTTCATTCTGTATACAAATGACAATGATATTTTTAAAAGAAATTGTTGGTATGCATAGAAAAGAATTTGGATCTCAGCATTTCAATTGTTCTTTCAATTTTGAAGGCAGTGTATTAGAAAGATTGCAGTGGATCTGCATTCATGCTTCTTTCAGACTAATTGTAGGATTGCATGGATAGTGCAGTAGAAAGTATTGTGTTTGTGCTTTCACTCAGAACTGTACATGGTTTTGGTAAGATCTACCCAGACATTACAACATAAGTTACTTTTCTCAAGCTTGAAACCAGTTTACTCCTTTGGAAAGTCTTTAAATGCTTTCAGGGAAAGCATATTCTCTAGCAATTAAAATGATCTCTCCAGTTAGTTTTTTTCAGGATATTTGTTAAATACTTCTCTGTAACTGTGTAACTCCCAATTTTAAGGTAGTTACAAAGAAAGAAAACTTGGCATTTTATCCTTGCAGGCAGGTAATGTCTCAGTGCTTGGTCTCACTCAGGGACTTTGTCAGGGAAGTCTCAGAGAGTTTCTCTTTACAACAAATTCTACGCTCTTCCTTTTGTATCCCTGCCAAAAAAAGTCTCCCTTCCCATTACTCAAGATTTTTTATTTTCTAGGACTTCTTTCGCTGGGCATCTGTCAGGGATTCTTGTTGGATTGATGTACACTATGGGACCTCTGAAAAAGATCATGCAAGCCTGTGCAGGTATAGAATTTTGTTGAATTTACAAAATCTGCATGAGGAACACCTTTATTTTGAAAATTCAATAAGTCTTGCATATAGAAATTCAGCCCATTCCAGGAAGTTTTTAGACAATTAAAGATATGCTCATTTTATTAGAGTAGATGCAGAAGAAAAAATTCAATATTTTTTCCTTAAATATGGATAAGGACAATTAAGAATAAATGTGACTTTCAGATGTTTTTACTTAGAGGAATACCTTTTACTCTTCTTTAAAGTATTTTTTAGAGTATAATCTTTCAATGAAAATGTCACTTAAAATGAAGTGTGGTGAAGCCATAAACATGTCAGAACAAAATGTTTGCATCTTGATTTCTACTGTTGTTTCAATTCTAATGGAAATCTCTATGGTTTAAAAAAAGGTGGTGGGATGCTTAAGAAATTATTACTGTATTTCTTGAGCTTTCCAACAATGTGTTATTGCAGCTTTTCATATTGCAATAAATATTTTTTTTTAAAAAAAAGGATTATAGCTTTAGACATCTTTAGTCTTAACAATTGTTTTAAATACATCCCTGCAAACTTTTAAATGAACACTTCAATAAATGTCTGTGTTTTAATTGGAAGTCTATGCCCTGACACAACAGCTATGCTGTGGTTGGTTGGCTGAATATTTGGCATTTTATGTCTGACTATTTGATAGGTTGAGTACTTTATTCATGACTGTTCCATCAAATTGAGCAGGGATGTGTTTGTATAGTGGGGAATTATTTGTTCAAATGTGTGTGCTCTCACTGGGGCTTTGGTCCCAGTTTGGGGATAGTCTGTGAGTCATGTGTGTTCAGCAGCTGGAAGGGAGAAAAGGACAGCAGAGCATCAGCTTTCAGCAGCTGGAAGGGAGAAAAGGACAGCAGAGCATCAGCTTTCCTGCCTTGCTGCAGGGAACAGATGTCAGGTGTCTGTTAGTTAAAGGTTAACCTTGCATGATTCTGTGCCATGGGGGCACTGCCTGATGACTGCAGAGCAGGCAGGCATCAGCTCAGCTGCCAGGGCTGCTTCAGGGTCTCCAGCCTTGGACTTGGCAAGGTGCAGCCATGGCTGGGTAACCTGCTCTGATCTCCTCTCTAGCCCTGCTCAGGCTTGGAGCCTCACTGGGGACTTCTGAGGTCCCTTCCAATGAATCTCTCTGGGACTCAGAGCTAACCCCACAGGACTGTTAGTGAAACCTGCCCTGGAGACTGTGCAGGTTCTGTGGGACTGACAGCTGCAGGAAGCAGTGTTCAGTACAAGGGCAATTCTTTTCTCCTGTGCAGCAAAGAGGAATAATGTAGTGTTGCTCCAGTCCTCAGTTTTCTGTGCATTAAACATTATTACTGATGAATACTCTCAGTAGAGAAATTGCTCATTATGTGTTCTGGGAGAGCATTATAGGTTGGTTTGCTTTTTTTCTTGTCTACATGGATATATTGCTTGAACATGGCACGCTACTATAAAATCTGGAACAACATACAAGCTTGCAATAGTATGTTCTCTCACTGATGCCAAAACAATCCACAGATACCCATGACTGATTTCCTGCCTGTATCTTATGAAACAGACTCTTAAAGAAAGGGTATTTTAAATTTGAATTTTGTATTCTGTAAAGAAAATATGATTATTCTAATAGTATATGCATTATTCTTTTATTTAGCTGGCATTTCTTTCTTCACTGAGCCTGACAGACCTAGGGACTACTATTCAGGTAAGTACTCTTGTCCACTTAACCAAAAACTTATTCCAGCTTTCAAAATTGTTTTTGCTAATGATTAGAAGACCTATAGGATAGCTGTGTAAATGGAAACATACATGGTATATAAAATATTATGCACATGTATACTTGCTAAACTTATATTTCTTCTCTGGGCATGTCTCACCTTTCCTCTTCAGGCAAGTGTGTGAATGGATTTTGTACAAGAGGCTTAAGCCTCAAATTAAGGTCATGACTTCCTAAAATGCTACCTTAGGGAAATATCATCCCTTTTGCACAAGATGTAGCAGTGGGGAAATTGTGTCTACTGAAAGCAGCCTTTTAGACCTTGGAAAATATGCCCTCCTCTGGCAAATTTATGTGTTCCATTCTAGGGTGGTTTTTCCCTTCTAACAAGGATCTTCTTCCTTTGAACGCTCTTTGTAAGTGAAGTAATTCACGTGCAAAAAGCCCCTCCTGAGCAGACTGAATTTGGGCCATCTTCAGTTTAGAGATGGATGGTTGGAATGCTGGCACACTGAGTGGAGCACATTTGATTCACTTCTCCTGCAGAACATTGAATCACTGCATGTGCAGTGTACAGAAATAATAGGTGGAGTCCTTGTCTGTGAGGGCCAGGAGAGGGGCTCTGGGTGTTGGATCTGAGCTAAGGGCTGCATATCCTGGCATCTCTTATCTCCTGCAGTGATTTATGCTCTTTCCTAGGCATCTGCTGGAAGAACAGGATAAATGCATAGTGATAACTCTCTCAGATATCTGCCAGTGTGCAGTGGCTTGTGGCTTAAAGATGTTCTCAGCAGAAGGTTTTATGGGAGCATTTTGTCTTTAATAGCCTGTGGTAGATCCTTCTTCCATCAATTTGTCAAAAGCTCTTTCGATCGACATGGGCGCTTTTAACACCTACATCATCAGAAAAGACTCACAGTTTGTTTCCTGGTTTAGAATCTGTCATTTTTTGGTTTTACTTGAACCTGCTAACTGCTAATTTTATTTGATGCAGATTAATTCTTCTTTGGGGAGGGAGACTAAACCTTCATTTTTATGTACTTCCTTCCTTAGTGGTTTTTTAGGCTTCAGTCCTGCACTCACAATGGACAACTTTCCCCTCCATTTGGAAAGCTGGAGTCTGGTTGCTTATAAGGAAACTATTTCACATGTTTGATCATTCTTACTGTTCTCTGATGTTTTGTCAGGCAGGGGTTTTTATTTTGTGTAGTCTTTTATAATTGAGATGTGCTTACTTTGAGCCAAGTTTATAGCTGCTTTTATTCTCCCTGATGGACTTTGTCTTCCATGATCTATCTCCAATTTTATTATTACATTAAATAGTTCCCACAAGCAGGATTCTGGGCCCTTAAATATTTTTGGAACATCTGTTTTGTAATTCCTAAACAAAAGATCTTCGCCTGCTTTCCTCAACAACAGCAACAAGGATTGTTCCAACTTAAAAGTATATTTACTCAGGATTTCTATTACTCTAAATTACTCTCATGTCAAAAACCATTTGATCTAAAGGCCAGTAAAGAAATAAAACGATTACTACTGTGAAGTGAAATGAGATGTGAACACAGCGTGTGCAGCCAGCACAAGTTACCTGTCCCCATGGCTGGCAATGCCAGCCCAGCTCAAGGTGCTCACCCAGCTGCAGGTGCTGCTGCTCACAGGCACTGAACCTTCCTCCAGTATCCCAGAACAGCAGGGTGCATGGAAACTCGAAAGATTTGTATTGGAAAAAGTCCTTTAATAGCTAATGAAGATAAGAATTTGTAGTTGACATTTAAACTCTGTGATCTGTTACAGCCCCTGTACGAACACCAGCTGCTGGGAGCTTGGGTGGGTGTACGAGACCACCCTTGTGGAGGAGCAGCAGAGAGATTCTGAACAGCCCTTTCTGTTTGCTTTTCCACCTCTTTTCAAGTAGGGAAAGTGGAAAAGATTTCATGTAGTACATCTGCCATGATGGGGAGGGAAAAAAAAGCCTTAGTATGCTGACAACAAGGAAGTCTGGGCTTTTTTTTGCATGTTTTGGACCGTCTCCAAATGCTGTTATTTTGAGTTCTTTTGGACAAAGGGAAGATGGAGAGAGTTAACCTGAATTATCTTGTCTTCCAAGTTTGCCTTTAGAAATAGTAATTTAATTTTTTCTTTAAAATTCATTTGTCAAAAATTACTTACAGCTGCAGCTAAGAAAATATATATTTATGTTCATTCCCTGTTCATATACTTTGTTTTTCATTCTATTTGCAGAAGTCTTAATGGAAGATTTAACCTTTTGCTTGGTGTATGATATATGGAATAAATTTGGCCATCTGTGAATGAAGAAAACTCACTCTAGTGTCATAGGCTAATGATGCATACCTTGATTAGTTTTTCACTTTCTGGCATTGCTGATTTATTACTATGTGCCTTTAAATTCCAATTTAAATAGAAAAAATAGATGAAGGTATGGTCAGAACAGATTTTACGAAACAGTACAAAGAAACAGCTGTAAGAGACAAAAGGTTTTAAGTATAATTTTAACACATTTAGTATTTAGTAGGTGAATTAGGTTTTCTCCAAGTGCAGTTCATGAATAAAGTATTAGGACGTTTATTTTGATTAATAGGAACACCTTGAACATGTCAATGTTACCAAACTGTGTCTCATTTTAAAATAAAAGATTGCAGCTTTCTGAGCACTTAAAACTTGCTGGCAGTGTGAAACATAAAACATAGAAAAAACCTACAGCAATAGAACAAGCCTAAAATATAGCATCCTTTTGCTTTCATCAGATAATTTCATGCTTTTAGTACCTGGATTTTTGCACTCTTCATGCATGTAGTTTTGAGGCCTCCAGAAAATAAATTTATAGCTGAGAAAGTGTTCATTCAGATTAACATAAAGCAGAGGAGAATGAGGGGAGGATGTGAAGATTGCATCCAAAGTGTACAGACACAACAGCTAAATGCTCTCCCTCAGTCAGGTTTCACTGCAGGTGGAGGAAGAATCTTCCAGTGTCAGTTGAGTCCAAGACAAGAAAGAATTGGAACAGACAGAATGTGTGTATAACGTGTATGTGTGTGCATACATCTGTGGCATGTACTTGTGTATATAAAATCAATGCAGGGATATTTGCAAATACAGAGGAATATATATAATTCTATGTAAAATTTTCTGCAGTTACTCTGTTCAGTTTTTCTTGCTTTTCCTGTATAACTTTCAAGACAGTATTGCTGGTTTTATTTGTCTAAAGGTTCCAGAGCTTGAGATGTTTTTCTTTAGCAAAATAATTTTTAAAAAGAAATTACTTATTTGTCCTCACTTTGTCATCTGTATTTCTTATTAACACAGAAACTTCCCAAGTTTCACCTTGAATTGATAGAACCAGTGAGAGAATACAATGACTGGAATTTATGATGACATTGTTGAATGGGCCCTGGGGGAAAGGGGAAGAGAGGTGGGGAGAAAAAGCCTGAACAGTACCTGGTTTGTGTTCTAGTGAGAGCAGTAAGGTGTCCAGATCCTGACAACTAAATGTTAAAAGGAGTTGATGAAAACTGTCAATCTCTGTGTGAAACTTCTTAATAATCGCAATTCTATGACACTGTTAACAGTTATAAAAAATTGAGATGTTTGGTACATCTTTTTCCTGTTGGTTTTTTCCCCTCCTGTTACCGTGCTGTGACTTTGTAAATTAGAAGTTAATTCATGGCATATATTGAATAAGTAATTGAACTCTAATAATTTTTTCCCAAATTAAAATAATTTGTGGAAGAAAGATAGCAAGAAGATAATATCTGATTTCACACTTGCTGAGTAGCAGCAATTTATTTTATTTTTTTGATTCATTTTACAGATTATTATGGCTATTATCCAGATTATCAATACAGAACTCCAAGGAGCTACTTTGATTATACAGGTGGGCTCACTGAAGAAGAACAGCTTGAAAGGGCAGTGCTAAACAGCCTTAATGAAAGAGGTAGGAATTTTATTGCATTTTTATCACTTAAGTTATGATTCATACTGAAAGGGACTCAGGAGGGAAAACAAGATCTATTCCTCATGACATATTTTTGGACATACCTTGTAATTTTGGGAAGAAATGGATATAAAATGAGTTTTACTGTAAGGGATATTGCCTATTTTACTGTCTTTTTAGGATGATATTTTGCATAATTTTTAACATTGAGTTCAAGAAAGAAATCCTTCAAAGCTTTTAATATTAAGCATTTTGAGATGTTGAAAGAATGAGCCATTTTTATGGCATTTTTTGAAACTAACAAGAAAACAGAATACGAATAACAGTGATAAGATTATAATATAAATAAGCAGACAGTGTGCACTTTAAAAGCTTACACATATCACTGTGAAAACATCTGCAACTTTCATTTGTAGCCTTAAATATCTCCAAGACTCCAGGTAAGAGGTATTTTTTGTCAGCTTGTGTTTTTGAACAAAGATAAGTTTTGTGCTATAAGAGGGAATATGTTTTTTTGGAGAATGTCCTTTGATGAGACACAGGAGTGAATTTCAACAGTACCTCACTTGTAGATTGCTGTGGCAAACCAAATTTCCCTTTAAACTTCCCTGCCAGAAGCAGTGCTTCTTAACACTTTGGTAGTGCCTGCTTTCAGTGCTGGTTACAGCTTTTAAGCCTCACAGGCAGTTGACACAGGAAAAGGTATCATCATATATTATTTCCAGTATAATTTGGTGTGCTCAAATATATAGGGATCTTGCTTTATTTTGCACCTCTTTCTCCTGCCTGCTGGAACACTTCAGTTTGGACAAGCAAGACCTAAGATTTGAGCTCTTAAAATCCTTCCTGAAACAAGCTGTGTAAAGGTTGTTTGCCTATGGGCAGATGTCTTATTTCACAAAGAACATAATACAGAGCATGTCACTGATCACACCTGTTTTAGGCACACAAAGGATGAGATGAAATTCACTGTGCTAATGGGCAATTAGGATATTCTTCCCTGTCAGTTAGTTGAAAAATAATTAGCTTGAATGAGCACTATCCTTTTGGACATGATACATTTTCCCTAAAGCATGAACGTTCAGAGATTCTTGCAATTACATGGATGATGAAACAGGTACTTAACATGACAAAAAAATTATATAAAATAATTTGAAATATCTTGTAAGAGCAGGTACCACAATCAGTTTAGGGCTCTCTTACTAATTTTTTTTCCCCAACTGTGACATTTAAACCATCATAGCTGCTCTGCAACTTGGACAATAGAGTACTCCAATAATTTCAATTGATTAATAATATTTTTTTCATCCTTATTTGGACAAGCACATTTATTATGGCTTCTAGGCCACAAAATGTACCATTATGGATATAGAATGTTGATCCATTCCAATAAATTTCTGTGATAGTATCCTGCTAAACTAATAAAAGAAAATAATGACAAAATACAGAATTTCCTGGTATCAGCTGTTATCTACAACTGAAAACTAATTTCTATTAAGACATGCATTGAATTTAAGCTCAGTAGATACTGTTCTCTAAACTCATACATGGGTTATCTAAACCCACCCTAAAGGTACACCATTTCTGTTTATTCCACATTCAGGCATTCCTGAACTGCAGATCTGTTTTTATGCAATATCCTGAAAATTTCTATAATAATAGTAATTAGAGTCTAGTGCAAGAAAAGAAATTACTGGGCTTGTTTGAGATCTATGGAGATATGAATTTTAAGACTTCCAAACTATTTTAGTGATTCAGGTCTCTTTGCTTAAAGGAACTGCTACTTACATTTTTTCCATTCTCAGTTGTAGTTGTTGCCTCAAACAAGAAACCATTTAAACAACATTAATTGATTTTCTCTCCAGAGTTTGTTGGTTTAGTTTGGTTTGGGGTTTTTTTGAATTTTTTATTGTTATTCTCAGAATTTTATGTTGGTTTCAAGTTGCAATAATTCTTCCTTTACTTAAGAAAACAATTTGATATAAATACTCTTTTTACTATGAAGTTCAAGTATATGGCTGACGTATTTGTTTAATGCTGGTATTAGCAGCCACCCTTAATGTAAGCCCAGTATAACCAGCTCTCTGATCTATTGTGTGCCTGCTATTCTGCTCAGAAGAAATATCTTGATTAGTGTGGGATGTGGATTTGGATTTCTGTTGTGGTGGGTGTTGGGATTTTTTGTGAGTTGAACTTCTAAGTGTCTGACTTTCAGTGTCAATGATGTTAAGAATCCTTTGCAAGCTGGTGTTTCTCCACAAAAAACTAAGCTTTTTAAACATAGAGGTGATAATCTTAGAGTTTGTGATTGAAGAGAAATACCTACAAGTATCAGGTATAAACATTCCTCTTACATTTTATCATGAACTGTCTGTATTTCTTTGCTTTTGATTTAAAACTAAACCAATAAATACCTCTCTACTCAAAAACTTTTAGATGGCCAGGTATGGGCTAGTCAGAGTCATTTGGAGCAGTTAGGAAATACCTGGGCATCTGGCTTACCTGTTCTCTGGAAGGGTTCCCATGTCTGTTTGCTCCTGCTGAGACAGGACTTTTCATTGGAGTATTTGAAATTTGCCAGCCCCTGGAAGATTGTAATATAAGAATGGAATTTATGTGAGGAAACTGGAGAAATGCTGTATATTTTATTTCCAGTGTCATCTGTTCTTTCCACAATTACAGAAATGCCAGCCATTGCACTTGAATATGGTGGTTTTCTGTAGAAATACCTTAAAGCAGCTGATGTGCTCAAATATGCAGTGCATTGTTTCAGATTAAAATACATCTTGTGAAATCATACACTAGGATTTAGGCTTTGAGAATTAGATGCAACTTTTGTGATGGATTGCCTTTTGGCTGTTTTTTTTTGAGATTCACACTATGGTACCCAACACACCTCTTGGAAAACCCATTAAGCATATCTCATGTTCTAAATACCTTTCTAAAACTGCAGCTGTGCTCTATGATCTGATCACCAGCACTTTCTTAAGCAAATTTCTGGGAAAATAAATCAGTGAATTTTTGTAATTTCCACACAGTTTTGGTACCAGTGTAAGAAGCAGACCACTTGCAACAAGAAGCATAGTCAGAATTGTTTTAGAAATATTTCATGAATTCTCTTCCATCTGTCTCTTCATAAATACAGTGGTTGATGTAGGATAAGAGGTTTGCTGAAAATTAGAACCAAGAAACCTCACAATTCTCTTTATAATGGTGATCAAAGTTCACTGAAAGAGTTAAATGAACCTCACCATGGGCTTCTCTTTCAAACCACTACCATAACCATTAGCACCTCTGAAATACTATGGGGTAAAGACCAGTTCTGCAAAGCAGGGGTTTTTGGAAATACTGCCTAAAGGGTTGGCTTCCTTTGCTCTTTAGTGACATAGTTGGTGACATAGGTTCTTGCTGTTGCTACAATGGATTTTGAGATAAGAATTTATTCAGATTTTCATGCTGAAATGTATACAGAATGCTGAGTATTTTTTTCTGGGAGTTCCTAAATAAGCAACTACACTTGCAGGTACTGCCAGTTCTTTTGGATAGTTTCCTTCTTGCAATTGTTTCAAGTGCTGAAGACAAAATAGGAGGAAAATGCTAAAAATAGTTAAATTTTGGATGTAGCTAGAGATGGTTTGCATACATATACACGTTACACCTATTTGAAAAGCATGGTTTGCATATGGAGGTAGAGACCTCTTGGTGTTTTGATCCAAGACCCAGTGATACAAATGGGAGTCTTTTCTCTGACTTCAGTGGTCTCTGGAAATTTTTTTTTTTCTTTCTGTAACTTGAACTTCTTTGTAAAGGACCAAAAGTTGTTCTTTCACAGTGGGTTTGGCAGGGTCACCTTGCTGGAGAACAACACTTCTGCTTCCCAGCTGTGGGCATCATTAGCAGGAGCTGTGGGCTGCACAAAAGCATCCCTTACCCTTGGAGAAAGTGGGAGCTGCTGGTGAGTGGCTCCAGTGTGCATTGGTATCTCCATCCCTCCATCCATCTGGGTTTCTCAGGCTTGGCTCTGGAAAGGGATATTGTTCAGGGTTCCTTTGTTGCTGTGGGGCTTTGTTACGCAAGCAGAAATGCAGTAACGGGAAAGCAAAGTGGTTTTTTATATTTTAAGATTCTTGCAAACATTAACAAACTGACTCTGGGAACGTTTTTACTGGTAAAATAAGGTCAGTAAACATTCCTAGTCTTAGATTTACCCATAATTTACTATTGTATCTTGGATTAATTCAATAGATTATGTATATAGTTTACATCTTTTTCATTGGGACCATATTAAAAATTAGGTTCTGAACTCTTTTTTATGTCTGACTGAATAAAGTAGTAATTTTCTAAGGAAAAGCATACCTTGCTATTTGCAGCTCAACAAAATAATTCTACTACATTATGATAAATATACAGCCCACTTGAAATTTTTCTTCTGATGAAGTTATTCATAGCTTTCTTACTCTCAGGAGAGACTGTCAATCTGTCTTAGCCTAGGAACTGGTTAAGTAGCATGTAGGGTTTTTAGAGTTGTTAGTAAATTCCTTTCAGTACTTGGGAAAGAAAGACATAATTAATTTAATGTAACCATTTTCAGTTAATAATGAGTTTAGCCTTGTTTTAGGTGAATTAACATCTGAAGAATTATTAAATGATTAGGGAATGCAGTGAGATTGTTATGCCATCTCTCCTGTAGTATTTTCAGTATCCAGCTAAATGGTAGCTGGAGGTAGCTGTAAAACTAATCCCTTTAAGTCTTTGCAGAGCATCAAGTCCAGCAGTGGTCTCTATCCTCTTACTTCTGCATTGTAGCATTGATTATTTGTAGCAAATGGATGATCTGAGTGTGCAGTAAGATTTTGGCTTATGAGGAGGAGATTGATGGTTTCTAAAAGTGGTACCAGTGTGCTTTTAACAATTTGTTACTTTAAAAAGAGTCTATTTTGGTGATACTGATACAGGAAAGATGAGATTTTGAGGCGTGATTGAAATAAATACAAAAATCCTCAAGTATGAAGGGATTAAAGATTAAGTTTTTAGCCATCTCCTTTCCTAACCAAAACACATTATCAGACTTCTGAGAGGGAATGATTTTGTGTATTTCTCAATTTTACCATCTCCTTTGAAAAACAAGAGAGAGACAGACTGTTCAAAATTGTTCTGGCTTGCTCTTGTAACAATCCAGCTGTGTCTGGATTCATTGTATGTTACTTGCCTTCTAAATTCATTACTCTCAGCTACTTTCCTGCTAATTTGATTTTTCATTTGTCAGCTGTTCCAAAGCATAGCACAGAAACCGTAGTTGCTTCCATTTCTCTTCTTCACCAGTTTATGTTCTAGTCTGTAGATGGGTTGCATCAGCACCAGGAAGAATAGTTTGCTTCATACCGTGACAAAATTCTTTTCATTTGACAGAAACCCAAAGGGCTGTGTTAGAAACAATACCAAAGGCTAATGATTGTGGTGTACTTGGAGCTGAGTAGGAAAAAATGGGGCAGTGATAAGTACTAAAAGCCAAAGCTCTCAGGCTGTATAGCATGTCTGCATTTTGCAGGGGGAAGGACAGGAAGGAATAAAAGCAGTTTTGCCATTTTATATTTCTAATTCAGTTGCAGTTTCTGTCTGACTTCTAGTGAAACACAAAACAGTGAAAAGGTTGCTGTGTTTTTTGTGTTTCAGCTCTTTCTGGAAGCCTCCTCATCCTTCTAAAGTATGAAAGGAGGAAAAATGCCTGCACTGCCTTTCCTTAGGCTTCTCTGTACAACACAGTAAATCCTAAGAGAGTTTGATTAAAGCTAAAGACTTGACTACTCATTGGCTGGAAGAGATGAAATTAGTAGAGCAACACTGGGCTTTTGACTCTGGCTTCTTGCTGCCCTCCAGTTTGCTGCTTCTTACCATAAATGCATCAAAAATCCTTGGAATGAGCTGTCCAGGGAGGTCAGGGAGTCACCGTCACTGGAGGTGTTTAAGAAAAAGCTGGATGTGGCATTCAGTGCCAATGTCTGTCTGACAAGGTGGTGTTGGGCCACAGGTTGGACTCAATGATCTCAAAAGTCTTTTTCAACCTTGTTGATTCTGTGGAAAAAAAAAATACTTGGATGTTTATAAACTAGGAGAACTCCCATTTTCTCAAATAGAACACTTTAACCATTGGTACTTTTGCATTAAAAGTCAGGTGTTCAATGTAGCACACTGTATGATAGACACACCCAAATGCTGGTAGTAAACTTTAATTATATTCTGTTGCTATAACATAGTTACTAGGGCTATACTATTTATGGAAGAGATAATTTATATAAAACTAGGATAAATGAAAACCAAGCAAGTGTTAGAAGTTGTTATGACATTTGATCAAATATCCAGACTCTGTTTTGGTTAGCTGTATGTCCTTGCTGGGTTCAAAAGAAATTACTGCTGTCTGTGATTATCTTCTACAGCAAAGCCTCTCCAAAAGTAAGAGTTTTTTAGAAATGAGATGTTCTTTGTATGGGTATTTAAATATTTGTATAGTTTCGTTTTTGTATGGATACTGCATTCAGTAGTGCCAGGACAGATGGAGATACTGAATATGGTAAACTGTTAAACTGAACTGTTCTAGATTCTTCTTTAACACAACTAAAGCTGGCACGAAAAAGAAATGTAGACATACTGCTTTGTGATACCTCTGCTCTTCATTTGCTACACTCCTCTCATCAGATCTAATTGCATATTTCTGCTAGTGAGACTTTCACAGTTTGGTAGCTTGATATATTCCTCCTGAGTCTTACAGAAACTGTCTTGCAAATCCTATTATCTAAACTAAAAATAAGGTAACAACTTCAGAGAAGAGGAAAAATCAAGTGAGAATGTTTGATGTAACACTTCTGTGGCATTGCATTAATACAGATTCAGTTACGTCTGTTGTTTATTTTTTATGCAAATTACTGGGATTTTCTTGTGTTGGTCCAAAGTGCTTTAATTGTGAACTTTAGTAGCAAAAGAAACGCCTACACAGAGTGGTGACAGGATGGGGATGGGGGTCTGAGTCTTCTGTATTCACAGAACACAGTTCCAGTTCACAATAAAGTTGTAAAATATGCCATAGAAAGACTAATGTTTTGTTCTAAGTTTGCTGCACTATATCCTTTAGTCTGTCTATCATCCAGTGTTGTTGCAGTTTTCCATATCTTTATATGCAGTCTTAGATTCCATTAGCCTTTGTTTTTGCTGATGTGTTGAAAAGCCTGTGTTTGTTTCCTGCACAGACGTCAGGTGGTGTTTCAGTGGTAGCAGTGGCCTAATTACCATTTCTGAACACTGTGGCTTATAAATATTTTGATAAGATAAAGGTGTTATTTCATTAGTATTTCTGCTGTAATTAAAAGAAAAAAGGTGTCAGGAAACTATTTTAGGTAACAGGATAATTTAAATATCTACGTGCAGATACAAATCCATGTATTAAAACATCCAGCCTTTGGTGTTTACCATATTGTTTGATGTAAAATAAGATCTTTTCTTCAACCTAAAGCTTTTCAAAATATATTTTCTAGCCTTTTATTTTTGGGTCAATGTATAAAAGAGGATTTTTCCTCTTTTTTACAACACCTCATTCTATTATTAGTGATTATTAAGGCACATGTATATTTGAAGTGTTGAGCATATTTTATGGAGACTCTGCAAGGACTTGTCTTAACTGTGTAAGTGGTAACTGTTTCCTTAAATAAAAATTAACCTGGGATACTATATAGAAAAAGAAATGTTTTTATAAGAAACTTCGATATTTATTTGACAATTTCACTACTGAAAAGATTTTTTTAAAAATGCAAGTAGTTTAATTATGATGATTTAAAAATCAGTTATTAAACTACAGCATCATGATGCAGTTTTGACCCCATGTGGGGCAGGTGAAAGCTTAAGAAATGCTGAATGTTACAAAGGTTTTATTACTAATGTCCTTGTCCTTAACACTGTAATTCTGCTTAGAAGGCAGACTGTGCTTTTTGGCCCCTCAGCTGAGCTGGTGTGTGTAACCAAGCCTTGTGTTGTTTCTTTGCTGGGTGGCTCTGTGTGAATTCTGGAGAGCTGCTGGGATTGCCTGTCCAGGCTCCTCTCAGGGTGCCAGGGCTCCGACTGTGGGGCTGGGGCTGCTCCTGCTGCTCAGATTACTTTGCTTACACTTTGTATGGCTGGGCTGTCACACTTTGTGTGACTGGGCTGTCACTTTGAATGGCTGGGCTGTCACTTGTCCTTCCCTTGCTGCCAGCTGGGAGTGGGAGCTGTGTGTGCATCGGCTGTGGCTCTGCACATGTTGGACTCAGTACTGAAAGCAAACACAAAAGCTGCTTTTGCCAGAAGCAACTGCTGAGGACACTGAAATAGTTTAACATTCTGGAGTTCACTGTGTAAAGTAGGGATCGTGAAAAATGTGAATTCTTGTTAATGTTTGTTATTCTTAACTTGTTAGATGTTCTTTTGGCTGTGGCTTGTTGTTTGGCTCGGTTTTGTTGTTGGGTTGGGGTGGTTTTTTTGGGTGGTGGTAGCTTTATTGTTTGGAGGGGGTTTCTGGTTTTGGGTTTTGTTTTTATTTGACTGTCTTGAAGAGCAGTTTCTGGAAGTTGTAATTGCCCTGAAACTATCAGAATTGGAAACATTCAATTCCCTGTCTCCTTTGTGTTGTGATCCTTTGGCTTACAGGATATATGTGCATTTTTCTCCTATTACAGACCAAAACAACAGTTGTCTTTCATTGTGTCTTGTAGGTTTTGCTGGACGAACACACAATGAGCGGCGACCTTACGGGTTCTGGTTCCCTCCTGAGAACTCAGAAGAGGACATGAGAAGGCAAAGGCTTCGTAGGTTTGACAGATGATGAAGTTGGCAGGTGTTGATATAAATTGTAAAGTGCTATTCAGACTTACCAAAATATTTACAGATATATTTGTGATCTGTAATTTACAGAATAATTTATCATCTTTCTTCCATTATTTTTACTACTGGTTGCAAAACTGCATAGGATTCTGTGAGTTCAGACTCAAAGTTGGAACTTGAATAAGAAATGTGAGATAAGAATTAAAATGTGATCTTTGGCTGTCTCCATCTTTATGCACCTTAAATGGAAGAAGACTGATGGTTTTACCAAACTTTTTTTCCTTAAATTATTTTGTATAGCTTTAAGAATTCCTTGGCTTCTTGACTGCTGATGTTCTCAGACAACAGATTTTCTTCATCCATTGCAACTGAAATGTTACATTTTCTACGTAACTTCAAATCTATGCAATTTTTCCTTACAAACCTTTCTCAGTTATCTGTGATGACCAGCTCATTTTTTGGGATTGCCATGTGAAATGACACTTGAAAAGATTGCTTTGATGGGGCCATGTGAGTCTAGCTTAAAAGCTTTTGAGCAGACAAATATTTAATAGAAACTTCAGTGTTGTAGTCTTCCTCACACCATATTATATAAAACTTGGATGTGATAAAATTGAGTTGTAACTACTTACGTTTTCCTAAACCCTTTCTTAATATTTATGTTTTAAATAAAAAACTGCTGCCCTTTACAGAGCTGAAATAATCTGTTAGGAGTTTTGGGTAAAGGTATGTGGTTGTGCTACACAAAGCATATATTTATCTAGTAATATACTTTTGTAAAGTGTCTATTTCCCTTTCTAAGAAGGCTTGGAAATTTTATTTTGTATATGCTGTCCATGCAGCTTTAAAAATTCCACTATTTCTCAATATTAATCTTGTTTGAAGACCAATATCAGACCTGAGGGTTTGTGGAGATCATGCCTAAACACAGGCTCCCTTGAGGAGAGCTGAGAGCTCAGTTGTCCCTCTGGGCACACCCTCCACACAAGGCTGTCCTGCCTGTGGCACTGCTGCCTCTTAATGTCAACTCATGAACCTCAAGGGGGTTGGTTCCAGTATCACCCTGAAAAATCACTCCTTGTCCAGGCATTTTATCCTCAGAATGAAAGAATTTGGGGATGGTCCTCTAAAACTATTGCAGAGAGGTGTGATTGCAGAAGAATAATTTGGTTATTGGCTTTTGACACAGACCTGTTGGAATCTCCTCATCAACACTGATGGAGTAGAGGATTAGGATAAGCAGTTTAAGGGTTGCACCAACTTGTGCTTTATGAAGTCTACTTTTCTACGAGGTTATTTTTTGACTATAACAAACAGTTGTGTATATTTCATACAGAAAAATATCCTGAAAGGAAATGTTTTTACTGTGTTCTTTAAATAAATACTACCTATCCTTTCTGTTTCTAGCTGATGTATGTAGGGCAAGCTCTTGTTTGCTGGGAAAAGCACAATATCAGGATGCAGACTGCGGGCTCGGGGGTTTGGGACACAGCAGGCACAACTGCAATGGGACTCCAGGTAAAGACAAGGCTGATTTCTGGTGTGTTCTTGGGCTTAGTTGGTTTTGTCTAGATGCAACAGCCATAGAATAAAACAGCAGACACTTTTATACAAGGCCAACTTTTTTATGTTCATTGAAAATAAGTCTCAAAACCCTGCATATTTTTCTCAGCAGTTAATAATTGGATGTAAATGAGAAGGATGTAGCATTGATTCCTCAGAAATCCTTGAATGTTCTGGTCAAAAGTTGCAGTGTAACATACTGTGTGTGTTAAGTTCTGATATTTTACTTATTTAAAAGCACAGGATGTGCTGCTAGTAAGGTAAAAAAAGATACTTAAGGAAAATCAAAAACCAGATTGCAATTCTATAAGCACTTGGTTTTGTAAAGTGAGCTTAGACATATATGCCATTAAATATTCACAAAAATTATCAGTACTAATAAATGTTCACTCGTTTTGACATTTTTTTGTATACAGAATTGAAATAAATATTTTTTTAACATTTAAAGCTGTTTGGTTTTAATTGTAGTAATTAATAAGGTGTATGTTTTAAATGACAGAGCTGCTGCCATGTTGTTAGAAATGAAGACTTGTGATACCAAGGGGGTAGACTGATTGTATTGGCACTAACTTTGTTTCTTTTTAATTTAGGGGAAGTTTTGGAGTCACATTATTGCAAAGTTCTGCTACTTTCCTGTATTTGGAAGGTTTATTAACACATGCTCATTGCAGGTGGGTTGGACTGGATGGCCTTTAAAGGCCCCTTCCAACCCAGATTGTTCTGTGAGTCCTCAGCAGGATTTCTGCCATTAAAGCCCCCATCAATTTAGGGTTCAGAGCACTGCTGAGGGCAGATGTGGCAGATGAATCCCCAGCGTGCTGTGTTGCACTTGGTCTCTTCAGGGACAAAAAATAAGGGCAGTTCCCCAGGTGGGTGTTGGATTTGCTTATTCTCAGCCCTGGTCACTGCCTGACTGCCTCAAGGGCTCTTGAAGCAAACATAGCTTTGTATAAAATATTTCAGCATCTGCAGTTTGATTTATTGTAGGAGCTGTGATTTCTTGTGAGTTTTTTGTACTTCCTCTAAACTCTGTGATCAGGTACCATGTAAGAAATTCCACTCCCTAATTAATCCTAATCAGCAGACTTGTTAATGGGCACATTCTTGAAATTTAATGGTTGAACGACCTAACATATTACTGTTAATAAATAAGGCTTTCTCACAGCCCAAAATTAAGATGTGATGGAAGAACTGTGTTTAGCTTTTAAAATTCTTTTCCCTCTTCCGTCTTATCTTTAAGCACAGGCAAATTCTGTGGTTTTGTGTCGGTGTGCTCTTTTCCCTGGCAGCACCACTTCTCCTAAAGGGAAAAAATGCCCCTTAAATACCAAGACAACAGACATAGAGGGTGTACTAGGAGATAGTGAAGGGATTGGCCACTTTAGGCCAGTAGTTCTGCCATTTTTTTTTTTTTTTTTGCCTGCAGGACTAAATTAACTTTCTCTGGCCATCCCTTGCTCTGTAGAATTAGGATACCCCCATGTGCCAAGTGTATACATGCTGTTCCATAATAACAGAGAACTGCTGAACCTTTGAAGCTGCTGCTTCTCTCCAGAGCTGCCCTCATGAGGTGTGAGCATGGAGATGGCCCAGCAGGAGTGGGCAGCTTGGGAAGCAGCTTGGGTGCAGCTGCCCTCCCTGCCCTTGGGAGGGGATGGGAATGGGGGTTGCTCTCATTTTCCCCTGTGATTCCATGGCTGGGGAATTGTGCCCAGTTTGGTTCAGCACTGAGGGACTGAGAGTGCATCGTGCTTCCACACAACAGCTGGTGAGCAGATCCTGGTGTTTTGCTGTGGCTTCTGGAGTGTGCAGACATGAAGGACTGAGTCATTGCATGGATTTATTATAAGCTTCTCATTGTTCCCTATATAAAAAAATGATTATTTCTTACTTGTTACCAGATTTCAGAAGGCAAGAAAATATTAACACTTCTGAGCTTTCAGTCGTAGGAGCTGTTTCTGAAGGAATGTCACGCTTTCTAAAAAGTTTTACAATAAATTCTGATATCCATTTACTCTTTCAGGAGCTGGGAAATTTGGAGAAAGACGGTTTTTCACACAAATCTAATATGTTTGGGCATTTCTGTTTATATGATCTGCTGGGATGGGTAAAGCAGTTCAGTCAGCAAAAGAGCAGATCAAGGATTTGTATGACAGCATTCTTCTGCTGCACGAGAACAGCAGTAAGCTCAGCTCTCGTCTGTTTTAACAGCAGAAATTGGCCTAATTTGCAGCAAAAGGAGAGCAAGCAAAAGATTTCTAAAGATGTAGATAGTGAACTTTCCTAATAAACTAGAGATATTCCAGAATTTCCTTCTGTCTCTTTAAAGCAGTTTAAACAAGTGGAATTTCAATTCCCACAAACCTCAATTGTGTCTTCTGTTGTGAAGCAGTGGGGCAGTGTGTGGTCAAGCACAAGATGAGCTGTGCTGTGGAGGTGTGTGAGCTGCCTTACATGGAGGAACTGTGTTTGCTGGACAGGTTCACTCCAGAATGATAAATATGGAGTTGTTTTTACTTTGCACTTATAAAATGTCACCTCTAATTGAACTTCCAGTACCTTCTGGAACATCTGGATGAAGTGACTAGGAAAGGGGAAAGCTGTTAAATATGAATATGGAGCAGCATCTGTTGGAGTGCTGATGGGGATTTTTTTCTCCACCTGGCTAGTTCTCCAGATGGTTCAGGTGGGCAGAATTTCAGCAGCTGTTTTTGTTGTTTGGTCAGTTTAAAATGCCAATTTGTGAAATCAGATCCAGTCATGAAATAGATCCCCAATTTGATGAAGCAATTGCTTCACCTGCTGGAAAGTTCTTACCAGAGCTCACAGAATTTTTTTATTGTTTTGAAGACTGATGGGCCCTGTCCTTGCCTGACTGCTGCTTCTCAAAGCTGGCTTTGGAGAGATCCTTTTTCTTGCAAACAACTGTTCCCCATTCCAGCTCCTCCCCATGGCCTTGGATGGTTGTTTTCAGTCTTGCTCAGACAGTTCTAATGCAAGTCAAGCCTTAGCAGAGAAGTCCTCATCTGTGCAGCATTTGTCTGTGGATGGCCACTAAGTGGAGTTAAAGTTACTTAAGGATTGCTGGCAAGCCCTGGAAGGGCTGGAGTCAGTCTGGGACATTGGTCTGAAGGGGCCACGTGGGATAGCAGAAACAAACTCGCAGATGGCTGTGGTTTATGTTCTGAATCTGATGATGGTACAAGTCAGAGCTTTGCTGAGGGCTGCTGCTGTGGCCCCACACGCTGTGCTGGAGTGCTGCACAGTCCCTGCAGGCTGGCCCTGTGTGCCCAGAGCAGGTGTATGCAGACACATTCAATCTGCTCCAGACTGTGCTTTAAAGCTTTAGGGGGATCCTTTTCAAACAAGTGAGCTGCCCAGGTTAATGGATAAAAGGTTTGCTTAATTTGCCTTAAACACAGGCAAAAAATGTATGGACTGTAGGAATTCTGGGGTTTGACTGTTTCGTTACTACTTTTGTTTTTCTCTGGTGCTCATGAACCAACCAAAGTAGGAAAGAGATTTTTTTCATTAAGAGTTCACCCTGGAAGAATCCCTGGACCAGTTTTGCATAAACTTGTTGCACATAATAATGCCAGTGCAGCTACTCCCACAAAAGGGCTGCAGGCCACGGAGGAACAATGTCAGAGCACAGGAAGAGAGTGAGAAGGAAGGTGCAGCACAGAGAAGCCATTTTGTACCTGGAACAACACCTGCCCTAAGAAGCTTCTGGCTGCCCCCTGCCTCTCTGAAGGGACTGACTGGCACTTGCTGTGGCAACAAGAGAGCAGACCAGGGCCTGGAGTGAGTTGACCCTGGGAAACTTGGAGGAAAGGTATGTTAAGGTTTGTCAACTTTTTCCCCAGAATAATAAACAGAATTCCTGAACTGAGTCTTTTTAGCCCCCAACAGTACTTGGTAAGTGATTTCCCCGTCTGCATTCTGACCAGTGAGTTCTCTTGCTCTTTCTCCTGTTTTCTCTCCTGTCCTGCTGGGGGGTGAAGCAGCTGGCCAGATGTGTGGCTGCCAGCCAGGGCCAGCTCCCCACCCCTGACAGCTCACAGCACATGACAGGCAAGACCTGGGGCAGCAGCCCCTACTGCTGTAGGAGGCTGTGGCAGCTCACAGGGCCCAGCCAAGCACCACCTCTGGAGCTGAAGCTGAAGCCTTGCTGTCCTCTCCTGACAGCTGTTCATGCATGTGGATTGTGGACTCCAAACCCAGAAGCTCTGTTGTACACAGATGAATTTGAAGTGCTCTTTAAAAATACCATTTTTACAGCGTAGCACCATCGTGATAAAATATAAGTGATACCAGTTTTAAGTTTTGCTTTAGTCTCTCCCTTTTGATGTGCTCTGTATACACTAAAAGATTACATTCAAGAGATGTTTTCAGTCCTGGGCTTGTGCATCTCCTTCCTTGTAATGAAAAACATCAAATGAAGCAAAAATGGTCACATCTCTTGTGAGCAGATCAGGTTTCAGGCCATGCAGTGTTTTTCTTCCACTTGTTATCCTCTAGAAATCCAGATACACATGGATGTGAGGAACAAGAATCTGCCACCTACCCTGAGGATTTCCCTTGAGTTAGAACCAGGACCTTCCCTGTGTCCTGGCCATGGTTTGCCAGGGTGATGAGCAAGCAAATCTCATTGGAAATCACTGGTTCTGAATTCAATTCCAGGGCAGTTCACCCCAAATGGCTCCAATTTCAGTGACCTCTATGTGCAGCCATTATTTTCTGTGTTGCTCTTAATATCTTGCCTGCTGCTGAGGATAAAATGCACTTCTTGATTGGGCCTACACAAGATCCAAGCTCTGCCACAGTAATGCCATAGTAAGGGTTATTTGGACTTCAAGGGCCAGCACAAGGCCATTGCTTTTAGCAGTGTTTTCACTCTTAACAGTTTCAGCTATGCCTTTTCACACTTAATTTCATAAATGGGTTCCCCATGAATAATTTACCAATTATTTTTCTGCTTATAGTCACTGGACAAATGATTGCAGAGTTCAGGCATCCACTGCTTTATACTTTGATCTGTTTCACTTGCTGTGTAATATTAAGCAATTTATCTGCAATTTCATTTTGAAAAAGTACAATATTTCTGACAAATGCCTTCTGGAGTTAGCTGAGCATGGAGCAGGAATTTACACACTTATGAAATATCTGACCTATCAGTAGTAGCTTAAAAACACATTTCCTATATATAGACAGAGCATAGTAAAATGGAAGTGGCACAGTTGCAAAAACTCTGCATCAAAGTGATACACAAATATGGGGGTGGGGTGATGTTTTTAAAGCAAACAAAAGAGCAACATGGTAAAATGCTGTGAAATGACCTATTTAAATTATTGGTGAGGCTTTTTGCTGATGTTTTAAAGATTTTTTTTTGGTGCATTTGTTCAAGCTAGGTGAACACAGATGCAATTCCAAACCCCCTTTTAGTTCCCTTGTCTTCACCTTGTCCCTATGACCTAGTTTGCAGTAACACAGTATGTAAGGTTTTGATTATTGTTTACCTCAGTGTAGTTTATACCAAAAGCCCCACTTTGCTTTCCAGGAAAGCCACAGCCCCTCTCCACTGTATCTCACCTGCAAAGAGGCTGCAGATGAGTGATGCAGGGACTGGTGAGCACTGTCAGGTGAGGCTCATAACGGAGACCTCAGTGTGGAGTCAGCTAAATCCACTCAGGAAATGGGGCCATCACCTGACACGGGGTGTTCCTGTGACTGTGAGCAGCGGCTCCCAGCGGCTCCCAGCGGCTCCCAGCGGCTCCCAGCCCCGTGGGGCTGTCCTGAGGCCTTTCTGGAAACACAGCCTGCACACCTTAGGGAACGGGTGGCCTTAGCACTGGTGCTCTCTCCACCTGCTGCCTTCTTCCCTTAGGAAGCTCCTGAGCTCTCCAGCACCTTGCAGAGTGGACACTTTGGGGTTGATGTCAGACTGGAGAGCTGCTCTCCCCTGCTCCTGGGAAGCTGCCTGAAGCAGGAGGAGATGGAATTCCTGCATAGAGGCCAAAGGCAGGGATTGGCCCCTGCTCTGGTGTCAGAGCTGGCAGGTGCAGTCGGGATCACCCAGGAGTGGCCCGAGGTGTGCCCTGTCCCAGCAGCACAGGACCAGAGGGAAATGTGCCCTGGCACAGGCGGGGATGGCACATGCCCCAGGAGGCTCCTGACCCTCGCCCAGGTGAAAGGACAGAGTCAGTTGACCACCATGTAAGAACAGCACATCAGAGAGGTTTGGTTGGTTGTGTCAGGAGGAAGTTGCACAGTCAGATGTATTTACACTTGACTGCACTTATCCTCTGACTGTTTTATTTTCCTCTGGCTGGGCCTGGAATGTCTGTCTTTCCTGCTCTTTGAGTTTGTGTATCCAGCTTTTAAATTGGCTGATCAGCCTGTTGGACTCGTGATGGCTTCAGAGGGAGTTTGCTTTGAATTAGGACCCTTGGATGTGCATCGCAGTTTCCTTGAAAATCCTTTTGCTGGGGGCACCTCAGTGAACACAAATTGAAATGAAAAGTGCTGGAAAAAGCATTTGATTCCATTCTAGTAAAATGTAGCTTATTTAAGTGGTAAAAGGAGCATTTGTGGCCCTTCTGCGCATGATGGATTCTCCATTTGCAATCTGTGTTTTTAGATGTTTCTCCAAAATACAGAATCATTGAATTGTTCTGGTTTTACAGATGAATGAAGGAGGTACAAATGTGTTTTCATTTTTTCAAAAGGTGATTAGTGCTTTAGGATATGAACGTTTTACAACCAGTGTTTTAAAAAATAAAAAGGATCTTCAGAGCTGTCATTCCATAAGGATCTTAATGGTGGTGGTTCTTTTTTTTATGGAGTATTTACAAACAAAGAAGCAAAAAATGAAAGCAATTTATTTTCCTAACACTTCCTATAATAATCACTCAGATAAGTTCACCCATGTTATCACCATGTCACTGTTTCTTTTCAATTAATATTAGAAATTGCTTTGTTTCTTTGGCAACTTGGATTAGAGTTTAGTAATTTAATGTAACTGCTCTTAGAAATTAATTGTAAATATAAATACAGGTTTTTAAGGATTTGTTATCTCAGCTAATTTTATTTTCTTACATAATCTGCTGTTAAATGGATTTGCAGCTTTTTGTTGCTTATGAAAGCCCAATTAACAGTTCTTTCAGAGTCTGGTTCAGTACTGCAGCGGCAAAAGACTTTGATCTTCATTGTTTTTATTATTAGATTATTTTTTAACAATTACATTTTCCCCTTCCCTTGGAAACAGCAAGTGCAAAGTTTCTTTAGCTTGGGAAATTTGGCTACAGGGCTTTGACATTTGTGTGTCTGCAGATTTCTATAGGTATGGATACATATTTATAATATGCTGTGTAAACGCAATATTCTTCTTGCTGTAAATGCCATTTCTTACAGGAAATCCATTTCTTGCACAACAGCTTTGGTGGCCTTGGTCTTCCCAGCTTGACTCAGTCCTCCAAGCTCACCTTGTTCCCTGTACATTACAGCAGTGGACTCCAATGGGACAGAGTTTCGTCTTTTCTCAATTAATTTTTTTGCACGAGATTTTACTGCCTGTGGATGTGTGTACATAGGTGGATGAGGCTCAACAGATCCCTCATCTTTGTCTCATTTTTCCATTCCAGCAGAGAGCACAGTGCTGCACACTTTCCCACAGATTCAAACACGAGCCGCTGTTTAAACCTTGAGCACGTTGCTCATCGTCCCGCAAGCCTCTCTCTGCAGCTGCCTGCTTTTGGTTTGCTTCTTAGCCATGCTTCAGGCATACCTGGCATCTACTGATTCTTTTCCTCTGCTCTTGTCCATCTTTAAGAGTCCCTGACACGGGGGCTGATGCAAACTGCAGCTCAGGCACCACGGTGGTCAGCCAGAAACTGTATTCATTAGCAAAGAACTGACACGTTCCCCGCTGGCCCTGGCACTCGATGAATGGTGCTGATCTGAAGTCTTCCAGGCAGCTTCCGGGTGACATAAGGGACTGTCCACCACCCTGGTCACCAGATCCAGTGTGCTGGAAAGAACAAAGAGACAACTTGGTCACTGTGCATGAAGAATAGGTAAATGATGTTCATCTGTCTTTTTACCTACTTGCTTGTAACTGTGCTGTTTTTTGTAATCTTAAATTGGAGTTAGCTTCTTTTGCTGGAGAGAATCTTAATTTGCTCTGTAATAAATTAATCTCAAAGTCTAGAGCCGGCTCACTAAACTGTCAGGTATTTATCAGACTGAAGGAAGGAGTAGTCTGGGTTGATTTGGAACGATGCCGTTATCCAAACTGCAGCAAACGTAACTTGAGGATGGCATTAAAAAGACCTGGAAGTCTAATTCTGAAAATTGTGTCTTTGTACATAAAAATCCCATTGTGTTTTATAGACAAGAAGGGCAAAACCTTTGTAATTTTAAGCAATGTGTATCTCTGAGTGCAGTATATGCAGCTACAGCCAGGTTCTGCAATTTGGACCTTTGTCTTGTTTCTTGTAAATTTTCATCTTTAATGTTTGCTAGACATTGAATAATTTACTTTTCAGAGCTAAAAATCCTTGAAAAACCTTTAGAATACAAAAGCTGGATGAAAGAAACATATCTATATAATCATGCACCCACTTTCTTACCATCAAAAAAGAGTATCCTATCCAAAGGCTCCTCCAGTTGAGTGGGCAGGGAGGAATGGACTGGTCCTGGCTGTGCAGTGCCACTGCCTGTGCTGGGGCCTCGCACACGGCGCACCTGCTGATGTAGGGCTGGATCTCCTCCTCGGACAGCGGCGCCGTGGGCAGCGCAGCGGCGCTGGACAGCCAGTAGGACTTGTCATTGCGGCTGGCATAGTAACACACCTGGTTGATGTTGCAGTAGGCAAAAGGCATGGTACTAAACACAGGCAGGCAGGATCCTGCCAGACCTGAAAATAACAGCAGGTGATGACAGTTATTCCATTTCCTAGGTAAGTTCAAAACTGTATTCTGGCCAATGCTGCTACAAAACTAGGTGTTTTAGCAGGACGTAGGTAATCCACAGCTGTTAAACCTCCCCAGCCCTTTACCGAAATGTCTACATGAAAAACAGAGACCTATTACCAGTATCTTCCTTTGACCAGTAATGTTTAATTGTGTGATATTTAAGCATGATGTAGTTTGTCACCATGAGAAACAGTTATGATAACAAATTTCTTAGCTGTGCCAACACTGAAAAATAAATTAGGCAAGAGGTGGCGGCTGGTTTAAAAGGAGATCAGCTATTTACAAACTCATTAGGAGCAGTGAGAAACCAAATGACAATGCTGATAAACAGAAACGTTTTTGTGAAGTATGACAAGCCATTGCTAGCAGTGCATTAAGCTGAAATGCAACTGTCCTACTGCCTTCCAGAAAGGTTTCAGACTCCCAAAGGGAAATAAAAGGATTGAGGGATTTTTCAGAACCAATCCTGCAACAATTCTTATCAGGAAGACATCAGTGGGAACCAAGAAGTGACCAATGCATACTTCTGTGGTGAACTTCCTCCAGAACTGAATTTAGAACAGTTTCACGATGGCCTATTTAGTTAGCAATAATCACTGCTCAATGTTCTGCCTTGAACTTGGTGTGTGGAGTATTATTTCTGTAATGCCCCCAAACCCAAACACCTTCATTAAAGACATGTGACGTTTCTGTACAGCAGCCAGTTTTGTTTATCACTGATAATATTCCATTCCAGTACTAATAAAGGATCTGGAGCAGCCTGAGTAGGAAAAATGCCTGCAAAATGACACAGGAGACAAGGACTCTGTTTTCTTTAAATCTTATTTTCACTGCTGTTATGAGGCATTCTGTTAGCAACTGGCTCTCCTGGGGAATGCCAAACACACAATAGTGAACACATTGTAAAACATCACTGCTATTCTAAAAATAGCTCTTTTTATTGCTCTTTTAAACACTTCTTTTTTGTTCAGCTTATTAGGTCCTTGATCTTTCCTCCTCAGAGACTTCTCTGACTCTCATATGACAAGTCAACAAGAATTTAGGAAACTTTTTCTGTGCAAATTGCCACCAATCAGTTCCTCAGGCTGCAAGTCAGGCAGCTTATTTAGACATTTAATTTTAGTTAGAATTGTAGAAGACAGGGAAGAAATGACCCAAGTCACCAAAAGGATTTCTTCTGTGGAAGAAATTTCACTTTGGTTTTTTCAAAAAATATTAGCTTCTGACTCTGAAAAGCACAGGATTCTGCTGTACATAAAATGCATAATTTACTTGTAAAGCTTACTCATACTGTCCAACTGTACTTACCCAACTTAACCAGCTCTTTCCCAAGCAGTGCCTACAGTAAAAAAGAAGCAGATCCTCCATGCATTTATTTCAGAATGGTCAAATAAGATTTCTGACCTAAGAAAAAAACTCTCCAGTGTCTTCAAAGACAGCCTAAAATGAGCTGGGATAAGTGAAATACATCACTCATCTCTCCAACTTCAAGTCAAAATTACTTAGAAATACTTTTTCATTCAATTGCAGAGCAGCAGAAACCCATTTTAAATGGTTGACAATAGGAAAGCATAACCAAGTTCATTATCATCAATGTAAATTAGTTTTGAGTCTGTAGAAAATAAGTAACTGATAGTTCTGTAGCTTCCTTCATGTGACTTGTCTTTCCTTGTACAGATAACACCATATTATCCCTTAGCTGGAGAGCAATTATGTACAATACATACCAAGATCTTGATTATGGGCTTTCTCTTGTCCTTCCAGGTACAGCAGACTATAGCCAGCCCATAACTTTGGCATCCCCTGTGGGCAGAGTGGTTCTCTGTCTGACTGACTGTGAAGGACGAGCAAGAATCCACTTGCAGATCTAATGTGGGGGCCAGGTTGTCCTGGGACACCAGTCTGGCCAGGTGGGCCTTGGAGAATGGTAGAAGAAATTTACTTGTATAACATACAATAAAAGTTCATACCAGCTGTGTGTTAAACATTCAATAAGAAGTTCCCAACTGGATATAATACAAATTCAAGGCTGTCATGGGCAATAAAGACACAAGTAGATTTCTGTTATCCTTCTTTTAGGAGAGAAATGAACTAGATTTCCACTGAATGCTTGGCACTTGGCTTTTCAATTGTGCCTCTGTCTTGTGGTGTATGGATTAAGAAATGAACTGAAGTGGGCAGTGATTTCCCAGACTTCTTAGGATGAACAGAATGTCTGGATTGAATTTGTATCCTTGCAGTAACAGTCAATGCCCCTTAACTTATTAGAGAGCAGTCACAGTTAAAATACAACTTTAATTACTGCCAGACAGTTGCCCCATTAGCCCTGGCTCAGAGGTGCATGCCTATTGATATATGCTGTCTGAGCATGGGTGCTTAATTGCCTTTCCACTTAATAATGGATGCTGAGATAAATTTTCTTCCAACAGATCTTGTTATGAAATCATTCACAAATGTCACTGTCAGTGCTTGAGCTGAGAGGGGGCAGGAGGTGTCATGGAATCTTAGGCTAGAGGTGCATCCATGTGGGAGCAGGGGGAACAGAGAAAACTGAGCCTGTGCATCATCTCACACATGTCCCCCCGCAGTCAGGCTCCATTCCTACCTTGTGGCCCGGCATATCCTTGCTCTCCTCGGCTCCCTTGGTCACCTGGTGGTCCTGGGGCCCCAGGTAATCCATCCTGACCTGGCAGGCCACATGATCCTTCTTCACCTTTCATGCCTAATAAATACAAAGTACATGCTTTTTCCTTCATAGGTTCTGCACTGCCCAAACACAAAGGGGATGTCAGCAAAATGGACAGCAGGACAGGGAGGTGCAGAACTGCTTCTGCTGGGAATTCTCTTCACCACTTATTGACCCTGTGACCACAGCAGTAGCTCAGAGGCATGACTTAGAACAGCAGCTCCTGATAAGGTTTTCCGTCCTCTCCAGAAATCTTGTGTGATTTACAGTTGAAGTCAAAGCTCTCCCCAACAAACATTATCATGCAAGCCTCGTGCAGAATTGCCATCAGGATCTGTACCATGGAATGAGCTGTAACTCCTCCTGAGGCAAGCCAAGCTGTCAGCTTTGAGAGCCCCATTCAGCAAAGCCTTAGAACACATCATGAACTTCCTTTGAAGTAATGGATGCATTGCAGTACTTAGAGAATAGGGAGGGACTGCAGAACTGGACATTTTTAGGGTCCTGATGGCCTCACCTTTTTGTATTTCTCACATGTCCCTGCATTTTATACATTAACAGGGAAGGTGTGGCTGTTACAGTGGAAGATACATCTCACATAGGGCACAGATGATAATGGGCTACTTATACATAATCTGAATTGAACAAACAACACTTTTTGGGTATTGTTACACTTAGAAGTGGTTTTCCCCATTTGATAAAAACCAGTTTTCAGATGAGCATGTTTCTCTAGCATCCACCACAGTTGTTTCTCAGTAATGGTGTTTCATTCCTAGACTTTGCTATTTAACCTGCAGACTGAGTAATTCAAGGTTGTCTCAGAACATTCAAACTCCCCGTTGATACTTTTTACCCAGGAAGTCTGAACCAGTCAAAAAAAATTAACAGCTTTTCTATCTTGGTTGTAGAGTTATTTTGCCAAAGCTTAAGCACATTGAGGGGTTTGAATGAAATCAATTGCTTTTGCCAGTAAAACTTTCAGTTTGCCTTCCAGTCGAGGACAAAATTGGATTCTCCTATCTTAATGATGGAAAAAGCATTACTATTTCTTTCATAAAACCAGTGCACATATGTGTATCACTGTATCACCTGATTTTACAGAAACCTTTAATGGTGTATATAATGGAAACACAGCTGTGTAACCCCAGAAACCCCTTTTAGCTGGCAAATCAACTGAGGATACCTAAAAGTAGAGAGCTAACTGGAAACTACATTGTTTCCTATCATGATGGGAATGACTGCTGCAGGGAATCTCCTGGGAGACAATGATGGATTTTTTTCTCTGGACACAGTGGAAGTCCAGAACAGCCAACACAACAAACTTTGGTTTCCCAAGAAGCAAATACCTAAAAGCACACAGGGGATTTCACCATCTAAACTGAAGACACTCTGCAATGCAGCCTATGCTGTGTTTCTATGAAGGTGGCCTCTCTTTTGGGATCACCAGTACCAGCATCACCCTTGTTTTCTTTTCATCTGTCAGAAGAATATTTCAGTCTGTAATCACTTCCTTTTAAGATCTCTTTGGTCAGTTTTCTTTGGTGGTAACTTTTTCATGTTCTAACAGATAAAGACCTCTATTGTAGCTACTTCTGACTTCAGTGAACTTTTAGGACTTTGGTTACCAGAGCTTTGGGATTAATTACTGCTAGATTTTAAAGCATGCATATTTTAAACATCCTCCAAACAGATCTAAAACCACAGGGATGGTTTGAGGCATTGCTTTATAATTTGGTGGGGAAAAAAGAAAAATAATACTTGAAGAACTTTTTTCTCAGCAGTGCCTTATGCTTTTGCCCTGCCAGGCCTAGGAAATGGGAATGTAGTGCAGGCAGGCCCAAACAGCCTGGTTCAGCTACATCTATCCACCATCCTCAGCATTAGCCAGCCCACTATGTGTTTCAGGAGACTGTTAGTAAGTGTTTAAGGAGAAGAGAGAGGGTAAAACACTGAGAAATAACTCTGAACTCTGACCCTTTTCAACTTGTTGTATAAATGGCTGAGAAGAACATCCTACCTTTCAAAACAAGAGCTTACCTTGGGGTCCAGGGTGGCCTATTGGCCCTGGTAATCCTGCAGAGCCATCCTCTCCTCTTTGCCCTGCTTCCCCAGGAGGGCCTGGGATTGTAGGGCATGAATCATCTGCCTTTCCTGGCTCACCAGGCTCACCTGGAATGTGTAATGGGAAAGTGAACTGCAAGACTGGCTAATGGCTCCCATGCAAAAAGTCAACATAAATGTTAGCTGATTTGGGTGTTCAAGAGTATACTTTAAGTGTTTTAAAACCTTGAATTATTGAGTCCTACTGTTTTTAATTTTACACTTAGTCTTTTAGCACAGTATTAACAGGGTGGCAAGCCAGTGTTAGCAGCTGTACATTAGCTGGTCTGTGATCTTTGCCCAGGTGGGTAAGAAGGCCAAGTTACTTGAAAGAAGTTTGTAGAGGGATTCTTCTCCCAAGTAACAAGAAGAAATGGCCTTAAGTTTCATCAAGGGAGATTTATCTTGTAGATTAGGAAGTATGTCTTCATGGGAAGGGTTGTCAAGCCCTGGAACAGGCTGCCCAGGGAAGTAGTGGTGTCACCATCCCAGGAGATGTGGCACTTGGGGACATGGTGTAGGGGTGGGCTTGGCAGTGCTGGGTTAATGGTGGGATTTGATATCTTTAAGGTCTTTTCCAACTTAAACAATTTAATGATTCTATGTTTCACATATTTGATATACAGCGTCTTAATGTGCCTCAGACTGATTTGAGTTAAAGCCTGAAGTCTACCTACCCAGCTTCAGTGCAAACACCTTAGCACATAGAAAATTTTGCAGTATTTTGCCTATTTTGTTTCTGGGAAACCATAAATAGGCAGGCCAAAAAAGCCACCCCATAACAGTCATTTGATGTAACTATAATACATAATAAAAAATACTCACTTTTATATATTTTATATATTGAAAGTTACTGGCAGCTTTTGCCTGTTTGCATTTTGGATCAACATTTAGTCAGATGGAGAGTTCAGTGTTTGTAGCAACCCAGTGTTAGGATTCAAGCTTTTGCTACAATTTTGGTTAGAAAGCATCTTGTGTGAAAACCAAAAAAAAACCCAAATAGCAACTAGAAACAAATGTTTCACAAGTCTAATTGACATCCTAGCATGAGAGTTCTCAGCATTCTCATGACATTGATGCTGTTTATGTGAAATATGTATTAGAACGTTGTCCTGCTAGCAGTACCTACTATTCCTAGAAACCATGTCAAGGATACCTTCTAATAAGAGCTGAATGTTTCTATACATAAGGGAGCTCCCATGAAAAGAACAATAATCAAAAGTCATGAACTTACCTATGAAACCTGAAGGATTTGAAAAATGGAAAGCAGATTGTGGCCATTGAGGTGCAAGTGGTAGCAAGTTTCAGGCATGTAAATTAGAGTAAAAAATGGAATGAGAACTGAAACCACTTACATGAGGTGACATTAGAAACAAATAGTTCAGAAATTTTTAATCAAATGAGAAATCATTTAGGTTGGCAACTGCAGGAGTCTTTTTTTCTGAGATTGTTTAAATTATTTGCATGCAAGTTAACATTAGTATGATTATATGTGAATAGTAGGATCACAGTTACAGTTGAATGACAATGAGCAACAGGTTCATAAATACCTGTGGGACCTCTGGGACCAGGTCTTCCTGGAAAACCTTGGTCTCCTGGTTGTCCTAGAGCACCAGGTGGACCCTGTGGGCCATGGACCCCCATAGGACCTGGAAATAAAACCAAACAAATATAAAATGTAGTCTTGAGTAACAAAAAACGCTTGGGCATCCTTAACTCTGTTGTGCCACAGAAAGAAATTCACATTTCTTTTTCTTTCCCCGGTGTGGATCTGACTTAAAATTTATGACTTTTCTTTTTGTAGAGATTGAAGTGATTGGTATAGATGGGATTTCTCTACAATGTGTGAAAGAAGCAGAGTTTGTAGATTTCTGGTTTCAAACTAAAAAATCTGTTGAAAGCTCCAAGCTATGGATATGGGGCAGATGTGAGATTTTGTTAGTTCAAACACATCCACATTTTCCAGTTTCTCGAGACCCCTGAGGAGGGGTCACGGTTTGCTGATCTGGCAAACTCAAAAGTTTTACTGCCCTATTCTGAGAGTGGCAGAGGAGTCTTCCAACAAGCTGCTGTGAAGCAGTGCATGTGAATCTGCCTCTACTCTCACCTTCTACCTCAGCCCCATCGTGTCTGCAGGTAACCAGGCAGAGCTGTGCAGTGCCCAGCCTCACTTCTGCCCAGCTCCATCTCCAGTGGAGAACAAGGCTCAGTCACAGGGGCTGGGCATAAGCACACACAGAACTTAAGAACATCTCTGACCATACCCTTGGGGCCTGCTCTTCCTTGGCTCCCTGGAGGGCCTCTGGCTCCCTGCTGTCCTCGTGGCCCAGGATTACCTGGGGCCCCTCGAATGCCGCTATCACCTGGATCTCCTCGCACCAGGACAGTCTCTCCAGGAGGACCAGGATTCCCAGGATCACCTACAGAAAACAACTTAATTCTTAATGTATGCACAAAGTACAAAGATCTAAAAATAGCCATGTTCTGCTGTTTTTTTTTTATTTTGCTCTAGCATGGTTTTTTGGTCTTTTTTTTTTTTTTTTTTTTCTTTTCTCTAGGATGTAGGACAGCCCTTGCATGT